>MVJL01004656.1:0-16791 GCA_002156465.1 Macrocentrus cingulum
AAAAATAATTATTTGCAGAAAGAGGCTTTAAAATATTTGTTGGAGTCTTCAATGAAAAACACAGTGATAAACATTATTAAAAAGTTTCTACGTCGAGATTTTGCTATGAACTGCACTGCAATAAAGCAGATGAGCAACAAATATGTTCTGAAAGGCTCTCGATTTTATGATATTCTTTTCGGTATGAATAATATTACAAATTTTCAAATCACTTTATTTAAATTGTATGTTTATAAATGTGTTTTAAAATATTTTTTGTGTTTTTGTCTGTTGCAGAATTCATTTGCCAAGTCCACAAAGCTCCCGATGGCGGTATTCTAACGGAAAAACTTTTCTACCAGGCTCTTTCTTCAAGCCTAACAAATTCTAAAGATTGGGATGGCAACAGAAAATTCCGAACCACAAAAAAGCACCATAATCAGGAGTGAACATGACTATACCCGCGTTTCAAAAATAATGTCGTATGATGTTCTTTAATATCATAAACTTTTAACTCATTTGCTGAGAAAATATTAGAAAAATATGTATCGTGCACCACATTAACGATAAAAAATTTTTAATTGTATTCCCAGCAATATAAATAAAAAATAATTATTACTGTGGCAATAATCATATTGTTTATATAGGCCCTATATTCATCATTAGATTTAAAGGAATTAGGGCCTTTATGATTTCCTATATTGCACCAGTATTGCCATTTTGCATAGGCTCATAGTAACAAAGCGTGACAAGCCTATGTAGGGCCAAAGTAGGATCCTAGCTAGGAGCGATACTCAACACTGGAAAAGAATCTCGGCCCATACTCATGCCCAGACAAAATTTCCACATTTTCAGTTATTTTTTCATTAAAAATTTTTTTTCGTGGAAAAATTGCAGTTTAATCAGTAAATTTAGAAATATTTTGATTTCAAACATCAGGATGACTTTATACGTACTCGATTATTCATCTTCAGATACGCAATTCTGATTGAAATATTTTTCGATTTTCAGCCAAAAAATTTTGGAAAGTCTGAAAAATAATATAAATACGACGAATAATGAAAAATATTGCAAAATTTTTCTCAATGTTTCGCATTTTTCAGCCTATTTTTGTAGAAAATCGTCTATTTAGTTGGATATTGAAAATATAATGTGACAAAATTTAAATGACAATAATAATAATTCAACTTTCTAATCACGAGAAAAAGTTTTTCCACACCAAAATTATTGTTAAAAATAACCTTTTTTTACTTTTTTCAAACGCGTGGCAATTCAAAACATGAAAATTCTCATCGTCATTGGCATTTAAATAATAGTATTGAAATTTTAAATGAATTTATTGAAATTTCAATAATATTCTATTGAATATTGAATTCCGACGACAAATATTGAAAATTCAAGTCACTATATGAATCTTCAATATTATTATTGAAAATTAATATACTTATAGAATTTTACTAACTTTATGAAATTTACATCAAATGTAAATTTAATGTACGGAGTATTGAATTTTCATACAGATTTTTCAATGGATTTTCAAGATATTTTTTACAGTGTATGAAATAGTAATACAATTGCTGACGGCATACAGTTTTAATGTTGTGAAATTACAGTAAAGGTTCGCTCGATAGCGCAAAAAGTTAAACATATGAGTAAATGGGAGTCGAAATGAAGTTTGACTAGAATTAGATAATAACTGTAGTTGGTGCAATTGAGGAAAAAAAATTTTACTCGTTTTTTAAGGTACCCCATTTTACCCCCCATACCCCAGTTTTCCCCTACCTTCCTTATATAAATATTAAGAAAATAAAAAAAATCAATTTTTCAAATGACACCAATTACCTTCCCTTTTCCAATAATTTTCAACCTGATCGGTTTCGATATTATTTCTTGGTACGCACTATACTATTTACAAGCGGCATTTGTTATAAACAACAGAATCTTACTTATTTAATATAAACTAAATGAAACCGAGCTCGTAACACAGTGGTCAAGACCATGTGGCTGCGACTCGGTGCAACATGGGATCGCACCTCGGTTAGCGCAGATTTTTTTCCCGGGCTGCGAAGGATCTCAAGATGGCCCATTCTCTTGATAGAGATACGAAGGTCTCTAATTCTATGAGATCTATTCGTTAGCTACGGAGAAAAATCTTAAAAGGCAGACAACGATACGAAAGAATACGAAAGCAAAAAAGCCGCGTAAAAACCTACTAAGCGTGGGTATATACGCGGGATACAAATATGCCATTTTTTTTACAAAATAAATGAAGCACTGCAGAGCACCTATTTTTAGTTTCCTATTAAATAATCAGGTGAATAAAGAGATATTTAAAAATTCAGTCATTTGCTTACATTGAAGTTTGTCATTATAAATACCGTTGTAATTTCCTCGTGCTGTATGGATTACGGCTCACAGCACGACCAAACCGACACCCCGGAAAGAAAAATATAAATTACATGTCACACTATTCAAGAGACAAAACGCTGACGGATATATAATTTCAATTTCTATGCATAGGGAAGGCTTAAGGGAGTTATTTTACAATTAAAATTATGGATATACATATAATTTTTTTCGTGAAATCTGATAAATTTGCAAAAATCGAGTTGGCCCTTATATAAAACAAGAAAACAACAGAGTCGTTTGACAGCTGTTGTCAAAGTTAGACGTTCCTCGATTAGCTCCGAGTTTTGCTATCAAATATACACCTGTTTATATACCCCCGTCTAAATTCTTTACAGTATGATTGGAAGTGCGGATGGTAGAGTAACATATCTCGTAAAGAACTGCGCGTCTTCAATTTGCATATGAACGCGATATAAGGCGCTCTAACGTAGAATGTATACTGTTGAAATTAGAGTTAAAAAATAGATCAATAAAAATAGTTGAAAATATAAATATTAGTCATTTACGGAAGAACAATCGTATAACAATATAATTGCTATTACGTATGCTCATATACTTAGGAGAGCAGTTATATGAAAAACAAAGAACGAACAAAAATATCAGTCGAGCCACTTTTTACCGAAATAAAGAAAACATTTTTACAAAAACAGACACTTCAAAGATTAATAATGAGCACAGGACTTACCATTGAATGATGATTGAACAGTAGTTGAAGATTCTTGAATCGTGAGTGGACATGAATTCGGCTTTAACTGTACCAAATTGGTCAATTCCGGGCCTTCTGTGACAGGTTCATTTTCAAATTTTGTTGGGATGCTTTCCTTTTGTAAACGCCACTTGCAATTCTGAAAATCTAAAATGTGATCTTCAAAATGATAGGAACATAGAGCGGCATACTGCGGGGGTTCCCAGTTTAGGCGCCCCATGTTCTCCAACCACATTCTTCTTAGCCGCTCATCATGAGGAAAGCTGTTGAAGACATAAAAATTGGATTTATTTAATGTCTGTAGGTTGATAAAATTTTAGGCATCGAGACTGTAAGATTAGTTGGATATCTAAGGGTTTAAAAAATTCCGAGAGTCGGCTGAGATAAATTAATTGGATATCTAAGGGTAAAAAAAATTTCGTGAATCGGCTGAGGTCTATCAATAGGATATCTAGGGATTAAAAAACTTCCGAGAGATGGCTGAGGTCCAATTAATTGGATATCTAGAGGTTAAAAAAATTCGGAGAGTCGGCTGAGATAAATTAATTGCATATTTAGGGGTTAAAAAAATTCCGAGAGTCGGCTGAGATAAATTAATTGGATATTTAGGGATTAAAAAAATTCCGAGAGTTGGCTGAAGTCTAATTAATTGGATATCTAGAGGTTAAAAAAATTCCGAGAGTCGGCTGAGATAGATTAATTGGATATCTAGGGGTTAAAAAAATTGTGAGAGTAAGATTAGTCAGATTAATAATTGGATTATTAATTGGAGTCTAATCGATTGAAATGATAAGCATTGAAAATATTTCGTACATGAAAATTCATAACCTCACATATTGATGCTGATACTTACTGATGGAAGGATTGCCTTACGCCTTTCTGTTTTACTTTTTACAATATTCACAACGTGGCATATTGATCAAATTATTCACTTTTTCATCTTTTTCGTTTTTTCAAGCTTCAATTCATTTCAATCGCGTACCTTGTCACAACACGTCTACAATAATGTTGTACCTACAACGTATGTACATACTCTGCTCCTAAATTCTAATAGCTCCTAGTAGTCTAGTACCTGGCAGTCATTTAAGAAACAGCATTTTGTATTATTCTGTAGGTTAGAAACCTCATTACCATTACTTTTTTTTGTTTTATCGATAGCCGATGATGAAATCAATATTTTTCTGGTGGTATGGTAAATATCTGTATTACCTAGGGCACATTTTCATGCACACATTTTTGACGCCGTCGAGGGACGGCGTCAAGCGTGCTCGAAAGCGCTCAACAGCGCTTTGACAACTCTGCAGGGGTTGTCAACGAGTTTAACATTCGACCTCATGTTACGATCATCCCTCAATTCGGAAAACGACGTGAGAAGCACTGACTACTGAACGAAGCGCTGTTGAGCGCTTTCAAGCATTAACATTCGACCTCATGTTACGATCATCCCTCAATTCGGAAAACGACGTGAGAAGCACTGACTACTGAACGAAGCGCTGTTGAGCGCTTTCAAGCACGCTTGACGCCGTCACTCGACGGGCACATTTTCATGCCCACATTTTTGACGCCGTCGAGTGATCGGAAACGCTTAAGAGTGCATAGTTGAGCAGTCAGATTGACGCCGTCACTCGACGGGCACATTTTCATGCCCACATTTTTGACGCCGTCGAGTGATCGGAAACGCTTAAGAGTGCATAGTTGAGCAGTCAGCGGTTCTCAGAATTATTATTATGTATACCGTTACAGGGCACATTTTTATGCACACATTTTTGATAATAATAATAATAATAATAATAATAATAATAATAATAATAATAATAATAATAATAATAATAAATAATCATTAATCATTAAAATAATCTTATACATCTACAGCAGCTACAGATGTCGTCAAGACCCGAGAAAAAAAAGAAAGTGTGTGTGTGCAATCAGCACACACAGTTGAAGTGAAACTTGTCGTGGCAGAAATTTAAATCTATAGATCGTATTGTGCTTCAATTGTAATTAAGGAGGTTGGAGCGTTTCTATAGATTAAGAAACCATTTCCAATTTTGAATCATAAAGTATTTTTTTTTCACATAAATTAATCACTTATCAAATTACATTTCAAATATGAAAGTATTTGACCGTCTAGTTATTAAATAAATTAGCCGTAAAGTTGACATTGGAAATTGTCAACTTTACAGTAAATTTATTCAATAACTAGAATGATTCCATATTTGAAATATAATTTTACAAGTGATTAATTCATGTGAAAGAAAATTCTTTATGACTCAAAGTTTGAAATGGCATTTTAACTTATAGAAACGCTCCATCCTCCTTAAAATTGGTGAAAAATGCGAAATAATTTCTCCTGTGTAGAGCGAGTCGCATCAATGTGTTAGTCCCCTGTCAGCTGGGCCCTGTACAAGGCATCAACACATTGAAAAGTGAAAGGTGATGAGTTTGAAGCGCTGGCAAAGTTACGCTGATGGATGGGGAAAACGTAACAGGCCAGCGCACAGCCTCCCATAAGAAGTTTCATTTCAAAAAAAATTTTATCAAATCGGATATGACCATACATATATTGGGCCATACATGGTCATACCCTGAAATTGGCCTGATATGACTTGATAAGCCCAGATATGGAAATATATGGGCTCATGAGCTAAGGTATGGGAATGTATGAGTGTGAGAGCCGCGTTATGATCAGATATGATAATAAATGGCTATAGCTCATCTAGTTTAACTATATATTGTCATGTATGGAACGATATAATTATATTTGGATATACTTTGCTAGACAAGGTTAGATTCTATGTTGCATGAGAACTTATGACTATATAATATTCTACATGAGCGGGCTTATTCATATATTAAAGTATAAGTTGGATATCGGTCTTTACATTCATTTTTATTCTTCATATTATTACATACATGGTGATGTTTTATAATATTATAACTTGAATAAAATTCTTTCGTTCAATAAGTTATGAAATATAACTTGACAACCAAACTATCTGTATACATTTGAGTAGTACAACAAATTATTCCATTGATCGCAGTCGAGGTTGGATACATAGTGATTTTATTCTAATATTTATGGGATGAAATTATTTATCCCATTATACCGCGATAAAAAAAACTTGAAATATGTCATGACATATTTGAAAAAGTTGACACGCAAACTATAACATAGTTAACTACAATAGAATAGTATAAAATGGACAAAACGCAATATTCCACTGGTGCTATACTTTATATTAGGCTTAACATAATAATTTTTTCAAATCATAATCAGTGGAATAAAATTTTTTCGTTCAAAAACGTATAAAATATAGCTTGATGACCAAACTATCTGTACATTTGAGTAGTAAAAAAAATTATTCCATTGATCGCAGCCGAGGTTACATACATAGTGATTTCATTCTAATATTTATGGGATGAAATTATTTATCCCATAATACCGCGATAAAAAAAACTTGAAATATGTCATGACATATTTGAAAAAGTTGACACGCAAACCGTACTATAGTTAGCTAAAATAGAATAGTATCAAATGGACAAAAAGCACTATTCCACTGGTGTTATACTTTATAGGCTTAATATAATGATTTATTTATAACATAATGAGTGCATTCATTGGAATAAGTTTGGTCCTGACAACGAGTCATAAAAAACTCAACATACAAACTACTTCTAATTTATGAAAAGTATAAAAGATAATTTTGTTGATGACTTCCCCCTTGCGGTGATTGACTCAATGGTTTTTATTTTTCGCTGCCTGACATTTTATATCGGTCAATTTAATCGTTATAGATCTTTTGATACTCTACTGAATTCACAGTAAGATTTTGTTGGTGTGCCAGTGCTTGAGAATAAGCTGATAGAATGAAAATTCAATAATATATATAAATCCAATTCAAATGATAGATAGTTAGATATGAATTTTTCTTTTACAAAAGAAATAAACAGAAAAAAAGATTTTTTTATTGGAACTAATAGAATAAGCAAATAGACTGAAAAAAACACGAATAAATAAGAAGAAAAAAGACATATTACCTATAATGACATTTTTTGCCTTTCGATGCATAGCCACCATCTGCTGTTGTTGGCGTTCGTTGCCCTGGGAGATTGGCGATTGTTCGGTCATCGTGCATTCTAGTAATGTTCCCCTCTTGAAGACGCCTGGTAGAAGTTATCGCGCTATGTGACTCGCTTCTTTTGCAGACGATTTGGCCGTGGATGGACAAAACGCTTGACTTGCACCAAATATTGTCATGAGGTAAAGTCTGTAAAATGAACAATAATCAACGATTAAATATCATACTATAAAATTAAAATAAATCAATCATCAGTTAAAAACAACTGCACAACAGTATATATAGTTACACAGTACTGGTAGAATAGTGTGTACCATTTGATCGTCTTCCCAATTCGGCCTAAAGTCACGGAGCCTATCGGTTGTACCCATAGCGCGTTCTCCTCCTTATTTCGTCAAGTTTACCCAATTCTGGGTCCTCTTCTACGCAGTGCTAGTGTATCTCCAGTATTCAGTGTCGTACATTACTGTGCCGAATCATTTGACTCCCTAGTCCCCCTGCTCTTCTTGGATTCACAAGTTTTGATCGCACTCGTGCCGACACCGGGACTAGCTTCCCGGCGTTGAGCTATGAACAATACACCGCCAAACACCACGCTTGGCGATCCATCTACACTCTCTCTCGGCTCTCAAGTCATTATTTCCAAGTCGGATTATGAGGGATCCTTATCTACCATGGAGCAGGACATCACACCCGAGGATGCATTTACCAACACCTTAATTCAATCGATGATGCCGAATCTCACACCCTCCCATCTAACCTCAGCTCCACCTCAACCTCAGCCGTCAACAAGCAGAAGATGCCGGATTACCCTGATAGCGAAACAACCGCTCGAAAGCATGTACCGTTAAACGATCACGCGTCCGGAGTCAACACTCAATCGCAGAACGTCTTACCTAACCAAGATATCACAACTATCAAGTACGACGAAAACCACCAAGACCCTTTTATTATCCAGGTGCAAAAAACCTCCAGGACGACAACAGACCAATGCACTCAACAAACACTGGGCGCAACACCCATCGCATTCTCAGGTCCATTGGCCTTAAAAATCGGGTGAGAGAGGTTAAATTCTTATCCAACAGAATCCATGTTGTTTGAACCAGAAGGGACTCTGCTAACATGCTTATTGGCCACACATCCTTCTCATCTGCTGGCTTAATTACCTTCATCCCAAGCCACTGCATATCCCGCGACGGGATCATCAACGACATACCATTGGACATTCCAATTGAAGAGATTACCGAGTGGATTGACTCGCCAATCCGAGTCCTCAAAGCTAGGCGCTGCCTCCGACGCTCCACCAACGAATGCGGCAAAATAGAAATCCGTCCAACTAACGTTCTCTGGAAATAATCTCCCAACTACTGTCTCTCTATTTTACAGAAAGCTGCCCATCGCTCCGTATGTCTCTCAGGTTAAACGCTGCGATAAAACTGCCTACGATTCGGCGACTCCACTGCAAAATGCAGGAGTCTGTCCAAATGCGACCTATGCGGAGGTGACAAACACCAGGATGAGACGCCCTGCCCCAAGAGAGAGTCACTCGTCTGTATCAACTGCAAAGTCTCGCACCCAGCCAAACACAGTGACTGCCCGGAATTCCACTTTCATTCCGCCCCGGGGACTGCCCCACACCTCGCGTCAATCCTCGGGATACAGCACTGAGCATCTCAGTCTCCTGGCGCAAATGTCACCTCAGTGGACATGAGTAAGTCTACAACGTCACCACCCGCACTTGAAAATCCAGCTACCCGCAGCTCGCATCTAATTCAACTGCTTATCACTCTCTTCCCAAAACTACTGGAGCTCTCAGCTCACCCTGAATCCAGCTCGTTAATTTCAGGGGTTATCACTACTATCACTCAAGCTCTGTGCTCACCAGCTCAACCCTAAATTTTACCTCTTTCATCATGGAGCTCTCTTCAAAGCTTTCACAATAACCTCAAGATCCTTCAGTGAAATGCCAGAAGCATTCTAGACCAAAAAGGGGATTTACAAGTAATTTGCCACCTGTACGATATCATCATGATCAACGAATCTTGGCTCCAGCCCACCACAGCCTTTGCACTTTCGCACTTCTGTATCATCAGAAATGATAGGCTTCAAGGCCGCGGCGGAGGCCTCCTCATCGCGATCAAAGACCATAGCTCCTACTCCAACTTCAACTCTCTCCCCAAGATCAACTCCTCACTCGAGGCTCAAGCAATAAGAATCACTCAAGCAGGACATTCTCTCCTCCTGGTGAATCTATGCCTACCTAAGATATCCAACATAAACGAAAAGCAATGGAAAAACTTCTTTGACGCATGCGAAGGACACTCTACTCGGATCTGCGGAGATTTTAACGCGCATCACCCTTCTTGGGGTTGCGGACAAACCTACCGAACCGGCACAGCGCTTTTTAACGCAGTCCTTGATGAGGAGCTTGTCATCCTCGACGACGGCTCACCCACCCTGGTCAACCACCTTGCCTCAGCCATCGATCTAACAATCTCATCAGCTGATACATCTCTAGTCAGTACCTGGAAGACCCTTGAAGATTCCATGGACAGCGACCATCTCCCCATCGACATCTCAATTGGAATCTCTCTGGACTCCCGTCCCTTCTTCTCACACAGGATTAATGTTTCTATTGTCGACTAGAACCATTTCAAAGCCCTAATGGGGAACGCCTCGGACAACACCACTGAAAAATTCAACAACATCAACCCTATCGAGGCGTACAATGAAACTCTCGATTCCATTGTTTACTACATCTCTCAGGCAAAAAAGTCGAGGACTACCACCAACAGCAACCACCGCTCCAAATGCTCCTCGAAGAAGACCCCTGCTCCCTGGTGGACTTCTACTTGCACAGAGCATGTTCAGCTGAGAATACTTTGCTTACAACGCTACAGAGCAAATCCCACCTTCGAAAACTAAAACGCTCTTAAACAACAAGCTGCCTCGACTAAGCGCACTCTGAAAAAAACTAAGAGAGTAGGCTGGAAGACGTACTGCGAGAGCTTCAACCGGAAGACCCCAACAATCCTGATATGGCGCCGTATCAAAGCATTCAAAAATCGTCTCATCTCCTCTATCAACGATCCATCGAATGTGAGCCACGAACGCATCAAACTCAGGAAAAATTTTGCAGACTCTATCTGCAATTCCCCACTGCCACCGATCCCAGAACACTCCACTCCTCTCAGAGAACTGGTCCTAACCCCACTGAGTTGTCGTGACCATTCCTGCCACTTTCTACTCAGCCAACTCTCTATGAAAGAGCTACGATCCGCCATTTCGTCATGCAAAGCAAAATCAAGCCCTGGCATTGACGGCATAGACTTCAATATTATAAAGAGACTACCTGAAGAAACTCTAGAAAATGCTTTAATGCAATTTTTCCCTCTTAGACATTCCCTGATTCTTGGAAGAACTTCATTATTTTCCTCATTCCTAAGAAAAACTCCAACGAATTCCGCCCCATCACTCTGGCACCATGACTTTTAAAACTAATGGAGCGAATTATTGTCAACAGGGTACAATGGTGGGCTGAAAACCACTCCGTTCTTCCCGAACTACAATTTGGAATCCGTAAAGGAAAGAGCTGGGTGGAGAATATCTCGCCAAACTCACCGCCGAAGTCCATCTGGGCTTCCTCCAAAATGAATTCACCGCAGTGCTGTTCTTCGATATCAAGGGCGCCTTTGACTGCGTTAATCCGGCAACTCTGTCACGCATCCTCATTTGCCTCGGTCTCCCGATCAACTAGGTCATATTCTTCGCCAACCTGCTATGAAACCGTGCGCTTCATTTTGTCATTGGTGGCAAGCTAACTGAGCCTAAAAAAATCAGCCGAGGCACGGGACAAGGCCTGGTCTCAAGCCCTCTCTTATTCAACATTTACATCGCTGACGCTCCGGACCACGTAAGCAGCTCCTGCAAATTACTCATGTACGCTGATGACTTGGCTCTGGTTTGCAGAGGTAAATCTCTTCCAAAAGTCACAGCCAGCCTCCAAGAATCCTCAGATCACCTCAGATGCTTTCTCTCATCCAGAGACTTGGAGCATTCCCCCGAAAAAACCAATCTCATCATATTTTCCAAGAAAAAGACGATTCCATATGCCTCAGTGAACATCAATGGATATGACATCCTTCCCGTAGAGCAAGCAACGTTCTTTGGCATCACTTTCGATCGACAACTCTCATTCGCCCAACACTACAAATACCTCAGGCACAAAACGATGGATACCATCCCGATCTTCAGAGCTCTGAGAACGACTTGGTGGGGTGCAGACCCTCTCCTCCTGCTCAACCTCTACAGGCCCATCGTACGCAGCCAACTAGAGTATGGAAGCCATTCCCTCTCTCTCTCCAACTCTAATCACCTCGAACTAATCAACAAAATTCAATATTTGGCCATCAGGCTCGCCCTGGGATACGGCACATCCACTCCAACCAATGTCATGCTCGCAGAAGCATGTGAAACGCCCCTGTCAGTCCGATTCAACGAAACGGCTGGTAGATATATCACCAAGACCTTTGCCATTTCCGATCATCCTCTGGACGATATTATACACAAAGTTCTCGTCAAATCATCGAACCTCTCGTCATACAAGTCATACAACTACAATAAATTCCTATCTCTGGTGGCCTACCGTAAACTCATCACACTTCAGCCAACAATCTACAGCCTGCTCACTCCGCCAGTCTACCACTTTGCGTACAACCTCTGCTACGCGAATATTGACGTCGACTTCGTCTTTGGCCCTCCACTACAACTCACAACTCCAGCCGAAGCGTACCAACGTATACTATCCTTCATTTTTGAAGATCTGCCAGGATACAAATGCCTCTACACCGACAGTTCGAAATTAAAAAATGGACCCTATGTCGGCTTCTCCGTCTTTTCTGCTGATCTGCGGATTTCCCTCAAATTTCGGACTCATAAAACAGTCTCGATCTACACTGCTGAAGCCTCTGCTATTATACAGGCAATTCACACGGTAATAAACCTGAAGATCCCCTTGGCAGCAATTTTCACTGGTGCACTCAGCGTCTTGCAATCCATCTCTCATCTGAGCGGCAACCAACGCTCTTATATCCCATTCCAGATTGCCAAACTCATCAACGAGGCGGCAGACTCCGGACTCTCCATCAAAATTTTCTGGATTCCTGGTCACTGCGGCATTAATGGCAATGAACCAGCTGACTTTTTGGCAAAACGGGCGATACACGACGGGGTAGACATCGAGCTCCGTATACCTTTCACCAATGCTCTCCCAGCCATCACCGAACAAGCCTCGTCTACAGCCAACAGACTCCTGTCATCACAGGCCTCCTACTTTTCACTCAAAGAAACATACAAAGACGAAATAACAGTCAACATGTTCAATCTCGAAGATTACAACCAAGCTAAATCTACGCTGAAAGAGAAAAAATTTCATTTCTTTACATTCACTCCTAAACACCCAAAGTCTGAGTCCCTAATCCTGAAAGGCGCAAAGTGCGAAACTTCTGAAGAGCTTTTATACACGGAATTAAAAGAACTCAACATCCCTAACGTCAACATAACCAACGTAAAAAAATTTGTATTCAATAAAAACGACCCAAAAGAATTTCACTTTATAGCGCAAACGCCGAATGAAAGCGACCTCAAGGAACTCACGGCCATCAAGCACCTGGTGTATCAAACCGTGTCCTGGCAACCAATCAGAAGAGAGAAAATATTTCAATGTTGGAATTGCCAGCGACTAGGACATTCCAGCGCTAACTGCAACCGCAGCCGGAGGTGCGTTAAATGCTCGTTAAACCACGACCCAGAAAACTGTACCATCGATATAAACTCGGGGAAAGAACAGTTAAAATGCGCCAACTGCCAAGGAAATGGACATCCAGCTTCCTACAAAGGCTGCCCCCTCATTAAGGCATTTCTTGAGATAAAAAAAAAGAGATTGGAAGAAGCTCGAGCCAGAAAACAAAAAATCGCAGAACGGATATACAGAACAGTCCAGCCAGGGATCTCATTCGCAAGTGCCCTGCATCTCTCACCCTCTTAGCCACCCATCCAACACCAACAAGAACAAAACACTTTGTCAAGAGGGCTCAGCCAGAACAGACCAAACTTCCAGACCGAAGCACTAAACGGCCTCGTTGACTTCAATACCATAATCAACTTGTTCAACAAACTCAGGTCAGAGTTAGAATCATCATTCAAAAACCTAATAATCGAGAACACAAGCAGAATACATCACCTATACGAGATGATAAGCAGCGACCTTAATTACAATAATCTTAACAACATCCACTATGGATAAACTAGAAAAATTACTCGCCTAATCTCCATTGTAAATATCTCCCGCTGTACATGCCCCTTTTCCACAATCCCCCATCCTCACTCCCAATCCCATTTTTTTCTAAGTAGAAAAAGCAGACAATTACTGTAGTTTTACAGTGCACATTAGCCTTCTTTTCTACGGTAATCGAACCTAGTGTTTCACAGTTATTTCTGTTCTAATGCAGACGACATCAGCGATTAATAGTAATATTTCACCAAGGAAATAATTCCCACACCCAGTAGAGAATACCAGAATTCTTACCGGGAACATGATTCTCACTGAAACATAGAACGTAAGACTGTTTTTTCATAGTTTTCATATTACACCTGAGATCAACCAATAATTGTCATGTTTCTGGTAATGGCGCCATCTAGCGTTCGGCGCGCCAAACTAATCCAGCAAATATTGTGTTTTTTCGTTTTTCCTCGATATCTCGCGAAATAAAGGAGATATCAAAAAATGTATTTTTTGTGCAATTTTTTGTAGCTCTCAATCTGTAGCCAGAAAATGTAAAGAACTGAATTTCCAAAGATATTTTTTTTATCGTGTTTAGTGGCGACGAAAACACGTCAATTGAATGGCTTATTAATTACGTAAGGTGAAAAATTGATCAATCCATGAAATTGGGGTTATTTTAGTGTTATTTTCATGCCAAAAAAGTTTAAATTTTTTTCTATAAAATCTAGTCCGTTCGATGAATAAGTAATTTTCCGATGTATATTTATTAATTAAAATCATTAATGCGACTTGACCCGCTTTACAGAGCGAAATAAAAAGTTTTTTGTAACAAAATTGTAGCTTTTGTGGCGGCCCTGCTCCGCCTTCAACGACTCGGGTTGGCAGCCTTGTGCCACCCGAACGCCTTCAGCGGTGAACCAACGAACTCTTTCTAAGTTGGCAACGCAATATATAGATATATACGTTAATGTAACTCGAGTCCGCTACAGCTGTAGCTCTTCTTCTTCTGTGATTTTGAATAAAAGTCAGCCATTTTTCTATTACTGGCGTGTTATCAATCCTTTATCACTGTTCAAATTATCCTAGGAGTAAGAAAACTCCACTGATAAATATATTGTGGCCCACGTAGAGTGATACCCACAAACTGGTGACCCCGACGTGATCTCGTCAAGAGAAAACGTCAATCTAAAATTTGTTAACCAACAACGTGGTACGACCCAGACGCCATGCACCGCGTGCAGCGTTCTCCAACACGTCATCCTCTCAATCAGTCGCTAGCCGGCTTGAATCTGAACCTGGAAGATCCGATCGACAACCAGGATCCGGGCAAGTTTCCTGACGGTGAAATCGGAGGTTTACCACTTCCTGATGAGTTTCAAAACCCACCTGCCATCCACGAGGTACTGGCAAACGCCATGCAAAATCAACCAAACGCGCCGAATCCTACACGACCTGAGCTCTATGCAGTGGCCAAACCCGCACTTCCGAGCTTCATCAAGGCCAATCCAGACATCTGGTTTATACTCGTCGAGGCTGAATTTGCTGCTGGCCAAATCCGCAGCGACAACGTCAAATACAGCGCAGTCCTCCGGGCTCTAGACGTCAACACACTGCAGCAGCTCACGGACGTGATTCGAAATCCTCCAGATAAAGATAAGTATCAATATCTGAAGACCATTGTATTGAATCGCTTCGCTGAATCCCGCTCCCTCCAAGTAGATAAACTGTTAAAAAATTTGACGCTTGGTGACAGGAAGCCGTCCCAGCTGATGCGGGAGATGAGAGACTTGGCCCAAGACCAGCTGGCCGATGAGATTCTCTACAAGCTCTGGCTCGAGCGCATGCCATATGCCTTGCGGTCTCACCTTCTGATGTCTGCAGACACAGACCTCAGAGCGCTCGCAGAGACAGCCGACAAACTAATCGAGCTCCAGACTGGCTCATATGTTATGGCTACCTCGGCCACTAACTTCTCCAATACACAGCTCAAGCAGCTGGAAAAGAGACTTGACGAAATTCAAGCCGCGCTCGGTGTTCACGCCAAGGAAATTCAACTCCTCAAGGTGAGCAATGCCCAAATTTTGTCAAATCAGACACATGGGTCCTGCAATTCACCACAGCTGCAGCCAGAACAGCAGACTGCAGGTCAATTCTCACTGCCGATGCCACCACAGCAATTTCCACTTCCTCAAGAACAACCACAGCCTCAATACTACTACCAACCGGCATTCCGACAACGCTCGAGGACTCCCTCGCGACGCAGATCATGTTTTTACCACGAAACTTTTGGCCCCGCTGCCAAGAAGTGCGAGGAGGGCTGTCAATGGTTCACAACCTTCAACAGAGCCTCGGAAAACGACTCTGCCCGTCAGCAATAGGCGCTCTGCCTGACGTGGCGGCCACTTTTCCTCCTTCTCTCGAGCTTCGCCTACACCTGCATGACAAACGGACGCACCAGGAGTTTCTGATTGACTCTGGATCTGTCCTATCAATTCTCCCTGCCAGCAAGTTCCGCTCTGGAGAGCCAAGAGATGATCTGACACTCTACGCTGCCAACTCTACAGAAATTCCTACCTACGGTTCTCGGACGCTCAACCTGGATTTGTACCTCCGTAGATCCTTCTCGTGGCCGTTCATTGTGGCCGACGTTCCCACCGCCATCATCGGCGCTGACTTTCTCAGTCACTTTAACCTGCTGGTGGACATTAAAAACAAAAGATTGATCGATGCGGTGACCGGACTGACCTCATTCCACGCCAGAGCGATCAATATCTCAACTATAAACTCAGCAACGCCTTACGCGGCTCTCCTCAAGCAATTTGAGCAAATCACCAAACCCGCCAACCTGTTGAATCTAAAACAATCTGATTTTGCCCACAGAATCAGCACCAAAGGAAATCCAACTCTCCTCAAGCAATTTGAGCAAATCACCAAACCCGCCAACCTGTTGAATCTAAAACAATCTGATTTTGCCCACAGAATCAGCACCAAAGGAAATCCAGTATCCCAAAGATACCGAAAACTCTCTGGCGCCAAAGCTGCTGCTGCCAAGGCTGAAATTCAGTCTCTTCTCGAAGCGTGCATCCTGCGCCCCTCAAGGAGTCCCTGGTCCAGTCCGATCCACCTGGTGGAGAAGAAAGATGGAAAATATCGCTTATGCGGGGACTACAGAGGAGTCAACACTATCACGGTACCCGACATGTACCCTCCGCCTCTCATCCACGATGTTTTCCCTCTTTTACACAACAAATCTGTGTTTTCGACCCTCGACCTCGAGAAAGCCTACCACCAGGTGCCCATGCACACGGACGACATCGAGAAGACTGCCATCACCA
>MVJL01004667.1:0-31071 GCA_002156465.1 Macrocentrus cingulum
ACATACACTGGCAGCTATTGCGAACAGCTGACCAGAGTCCTCGGACGCCTCGGGATTATTCGGCCGCGCCGAAAAGACCCGACGGCTGGGTCGATTTAGACGTAGGAGGGGTTCCGTGGCAGGTAGAGAAGGGGAATGGTTACGCGTAAGGGATCAGTTACATGGCCCGGAAAAAACCGCCGGAACGGAAGACGGAAAGTCCTTCATTGGTTGAAATACTCCAAATCAAGATGGCCGACTCTGTTTTAACCAATAAGGAACGTTCCGTCTTCCGTTCCGGCGGTTTTTTCCGGGCCATGTAACTGCTGCCCATCCAAATGCACCCTCGCCAAAGAAGTTTCACTTCAAAAATCGAGAATCAGGTATGTTGTATATACTGACTGACGTTATATTTTGTAGGTATTTAAAAAATATTCATACAATTATTATTGTTTTCCAGATACAAAATCAATTGCACCGGCTTCTCCAACTAAGCCCGCACCAAAAGACTGTGCCGATAAGTCGTCATCGCAGTCGTCAAGTAACAGCATATTACCAGAGCTGCAGAACGAAGATGATTCGAAGGAAGTTGATCAACAAAAGATATGAACAAAAACTGGCAATGGTAAACGTTCGCTGTGCGCTCCAGGGCTTTCTACTAAGACGCAAAGTCTAGTCAAACCACAAAACCAACCGCCAACTTTGCCAACAGAGCATCAGGTCGAGGGCGATATTCCATCAAGTACAATTGGACTAAGACGCAAAGTCTAGTCAAACCACAAAACCAACCGCCAACTTTGCCAACAGAGCATCAGGTCGAGGGCGATATTCCATCAAGTACAATTGGTCCACATGAGAAGCCTGAAAAATCTGCCATTGCCCCAACGCTCCTTGATAAAACACCAGCGAAATCAGTCGAGGGCGATATTCCATCAAGTACAATTGGTCCACATGAGAAGCCTGAAAAATCTGCCATTGCCCCAACGCTCCTTGATAAAACACCAGCGAAATCAAATTTGTCATCAAGATCTTCGATTCTTCGATCTACGAAGGAAATCGGATTGTAATCAGCGGAACGCCGTGTATTCTACAACTCCAATGGTTTCGAAATCCAATGACCATATGGCAACTAAAATCATTCAGTCGTCATTAATAACCAAAAATTGTTCGTCTTCTCCATCAGATGAACGATTTACGAACCATTTGCCCCAGTAAAATATCCAACTAATCCATCCAAACAATCATGCAGCAGTGAAAAGATATCCAACCGAGTTATGATTATCAATACAATAATTGGCAACAAAATTCATGGCCGTATCATCAACAAAATTCATGAACTCATGGTCAACCATCATACGACAATCATCACCAATATAGGAATGCTTATTCAGTGCCATATCTTAATCCGACTCAGCAACAATTTTTCGAACAAAATCATTATTCTCAATCGCCACAATACACCAATGGCCCATATTATCAACCTCTAATGCATTCGGATAATGTGACTCCGCAGCCGAACGGGGCATGTTCATTTGCGGGAAGTCATGGGGAAGCTACTTCGACGGCAAGCACGGTTCTATCTCCATCTGGGGATAATAATGGAGACACTATTCCGATCACGACTAAGGAGCCATTATCTACCGATACCGGTGAAAATACTTCTCAAGATGAAGGAATATAATACAAAGGTATTCATGCCATGGTCACATTATCGGAATTGTAACCGTCTGAAGAAATGATACAAAAGTAGATAATATTACCTCACGCTTACAACGCATTGCTCTGTTACTTAAATTCAGTTGAATATAGCCAATCCTCTATGTCGTATGGATGTTATATCGAGCAATTTGACATTTTTAAATTTTCTTCAGATAGCTGTCCAATTTATATTTTAGAAGTAATTATCTGTCTTTTATCTATGTAATTAATGTTTAAAAATTCGATGACGATATGAATACGCGGAAAATCATATGAATCACGCAAATTAAGCTGTCAATACACATGTACAAATGAAATAAATTTTTGATCAATATATATATACTGTTATTTTAATATAAAAATGTATATATACCTATATATTGAAAATTAATCGAAAAAACCACACCAGTCCTACACGACCGTATGGGTGGTTGCTGTGGGCTAGCCCGCGAGGCCCCGCGCGGCACTAGAACGACCTGTTGTGGGCCTGCTGGGTGTGAGCGTGTGTTTCTGTTGGGTGACTGTTGTGAGTCTGACTCGCAACGGTCACCCAATAATGCATTTTCAGTCGGCGGAGATTTTTACTCGGGAACCTAGTCTTTCTTTCTTTCCTGGTCTGCCTCTCTCCGCGTCTGCGCTTTAGATGCTGGCCCTGTGGTGTAACACCGTGTCGGCCAATTGTTGTATCTCTGTCGGTCTCAGAGATGTCGCTTCTGTTATTTTATCCTGCTATCTTGCGATAGTATGTGTTAGGTCGCACACTTCCTTTATTTGAAAGGCAAAGTTTACTATTTCCATTATGAGTGTCTTATGTGTCTCGAATGCCAGGCTTCTTATCTCATGTGGTGGGTAGTATCCTATCTCCATTAGTTTTTTCCTGAGCTTTTCTGATGCTTGCTCTGTTAACGGGCAACCCCAGAAGAGGTGATTTAGGTCCTGCGCTGCGCCTCCGCACTGGCAGTCGTTTGATTCCTCTATGTTCATTCTGTGTAGGTACTCTTTTGTACACAGGTGGTTTGCCCTTATTCTGTTGATTAGTGTTATACCTTTTCTGCACGATATTTAGGTTCTCGAACCATGTCTTTTTTGGTTTTTTATTTCTTAATCTTCCGTATATTACCTCTTTCGTGTGGAAGTCTTGTTCCAGTAGTTGTTGTCTTTTGTTCTCCATTTCGCTGTTGAATTTCTTGTATAGTTCCGTAGGATCTTTGGCTGTGATCAATCTTCGCCCTCTAGTTCTTGCCTCGTTGGCCAATTCATCCGCTCTTTCATTTCCTTTTATTCCTGTTTGACCTGGGCTCCAGCATATCACTATTTGGTTTCCAGCGTTGGTCAGTCTGTTGTATAGTGATTTAATTTCCAGTATTGATTTCCTTTGACCTGCTCCTGTTCCTATGTTTCCGAACGCTGTAATTGCGCTCAATGAGTCCGAGCAGATGATGCTTTTATTGATGTTTTGTCATTTGATTATCTCTAGGGCTTTAAGAATCGCCATCGCCTCAGCCTCAAAGATGCTGGCTTCTTTTCTCAATTGGAATTTTCGCTCCAGTCTGGGATTGGCTGAGTATATTGCTAGGCCTACGTGATCCGCTGTCTTAGCCTTGGAGCCGTCGGTGTATATTCTGTGGAATCCTGGGTATTCCTTTTCTAACTCTCTCACGAAGTCCCGTGGAGTGATCTCCTGGTTTTTCACCTTCTTTCCGGTCGTGATGAGTGTGTTTATTGTTTGTAATTGGCATTTGAGCGGATATTCGAAGTAAATTGGTAGGTTGCGCCTCTCCAGTGCTTTCAGGTCCTCTTCGATTTCCTCCCAGGCCCTGTATAGTCTTCGCGTTGGCTATTCTTTTTCTGTTTTTGAGGTTTTTGAGGTATTAAAATTTTGGGACGAGTGGGTGGCTTTTCGATTCGTGCGATCTTGTCACGTACCTTTTCATCAACATTTCGCCTCTTAGTTTTATCGTGGGCACTCCTGCTAGTTCTAGAATAATGTTGTTGGGTGTGGTGCGGTAGCAGCCTAGTACTGTTCGTAAAGTGTTCGGCTGGGCTTGCTCCAGTTTTTGTAGTGCGGTTTGGCTGGCTGACATGTAGCACGTGAGTCTCCATTCCAGTCTCGGTCTGATTAGGCCTTTGAATGTTAGCAGCAGGGTGCTCGGGTGGCCTCTCCATGAGCATTCTGCCAGTCTCTTTATGAAGTTCGTGCCCTTGTTTGCGTTGTTGCAGACCTGATTGATGTGCGCTTTCCAGTTAAGCTTGGTGTCCAGCGTGACTCCTAGGAGCTTTGCCGTCTGGGATCTCTCCAATCTCTCACCTTGTATTGTCAAGTGGATGTTTTCAGGTATTTTCCTGCTTCTGGAGCAGAGCATGAATTTGGATTTTCTCTCTTGGACACTGTTAGGCCTATTGTGGTTAACCAGTTTATTAACTTTTCAGCTCCTTCTTCCAGCCTTGTTATGCATTCTTGCCAGTTCTCCCCTTTGACATGAATTTCACAATCGTCTGCAGACTGCATTGATCGGCAGTGATTCCAGATTTCTTTATTTATTCTGCTAGTGTATACGTTGTATAGGATGGGGCTGATTTTTGAGCCTTGCGTAAGTCCTTTGGCTATTGATCGTGACTCGAGGAACCTTCCGTTACTGTAAAAGTTCCCTTTTCTCGGTTTGGTGAGGTTGGCGATTAACTTAATTATTCTGTCCTGTATTCTCATTTCCTGCAATCTCTTTACGAGAATGTGTGGTATCGCGTTGTCGTACGCTCCTTCTATATCTAGGAGCAGTATGGCCGTGTGTTTGCCCTCGGCAAAGCCATTGTATATGTCTGTGCTCAGTAGTGCTAGATTGTCCACACATGATTTCCTTTTTCTAAATCCGTACTGGTGTGGGGATAGTTCGAAGTCTGTTTCTAGGTAGTATTCTAGCCTTGTTTCAATTGCACTTTCAAATATTTTCATCATGCAGTTTGCTAGGGAGATGAGGCGTAACCCTGAGTTGTTAGGCTTCAGAATGAGACAGATGTCGAAGTGGGTCCAGTCCTCTGGTGTCTCTCCCGTTTCCAATATTCTGTTAAATATGTGAGTCATTGTTGTGAGAGCTTTTTCTGGTAGTTGTGCCTGGTGCTGATCTGCCTCTTGCTTTGCTTATAAGTTGTCTTACCTCCTCTGTTGAAATGGGCCACCAGATCCCTTGGACTGTCGGCTGGTTTCTGTTTATTTCTGTCTTTATCTCGATGGGCACGTATGGAGGAGCCAGTTTCTGTATGGCTTTGTCTTCTTCTTCTTTTTGTTTCTCACTTATTTCTCCCGTGTTTCGTCTTTTCTTCCCACTGACCCTGTCGATTAATTCCCACGCCTCTGTTAGGGGGGTCTGTGGGTTGATCTGGCTGATTTGTTCCCTGTACTGCTCTCTTTTTATCTCTTTCAGCTTGTTTTTGGTTTCTAGCATTACTTTCATGTAGTTCTCTTGTTTCTCTGCACTGGGATCTCTCTTGTACTCTTTGAAGGCTGCTCTCCTTTTTTCTATCTGCTCCTCGCATTCCGACGTCCACCAGTCATTTTGTTTCCTTTGTTTGGTGTTTCTGTTGTGATTTTGTGTGGACTTTTGGTCTCTTGTGGTTGCCCCAGCCGCCTGGAGTGAGGTTATTATTTTGTTTTTAAATCTCGTGTACTCTTGGAGATGGTTGAATGGCCCTTCTTGGTGGACCTTGTCTAATTCGTCGGTGAGGGTAGTCTGGAATCTTTCCCAATCAACTTTGCTGGTGGTCATTGTTGTTCTCTTGATTGTTGGCTCTGCTCCTGTCTGCTGGATTATGATTTTTATTTGGAAATGGTCGCTTCCTCCACTTTCCTCTGTGGCTTCCCAAGTGCTGGCTAAACTGAGCTCTCGTGATACTATTGTGATGTCTGGGGAACTGAATCCCGTGTTAGGATTGAAGTATGTAGCGCTTTTGTTGTTTATTATCGTGAGATCTGAGTCTTTCAGTGCTTTCAATAGCTCTTTTCCTGCTTTGTTGTCTCTCGGGCTTCCCCAGACTCTAGATTGGGTGTTGGGGTCGCCTCTTATTATTAAAAGTCCTCCACCAGCTTCCCTTTCGGCTCCGTTTAGGAATTCCTCCCAGTTTTGTTGTGGTGTGTTCTTATCTGGGGGTCTGTATACACTAAATATTGTTATTTTCCCCTTTTTCTTGGACTCTATTTGTACTGCCGCCGTTTCGAAGTCTTTTTGGTTAAATAATTCTTCTCCGAGCTCTATTAACTTGTATGTCAAGTTCTTTTTGATGCCTATGAGAACTCCTCTTCCTCCCATGCCTTCTCTTCTGTCTTTTCTTACTACTTGCATTTCTGGTAATCCTATTTCCTTTCCCTCATTCAGCCATGTTTCTGATAACAGGATAATGTCTTGTTCCTTGACTATCGGTGGGAGTTCTAAAGCTTTGCCCCACAGTCCTCTGCAGTTCCAATGGACTATTCTGAGGTCTCGGTCTTCCTCCGTGTTGCTTGGATTTGTCATTGATTTGTGCTTAGTTTGTGTGTAATTTTATTTTGAGGTCTGTGTGGCGTTGTTTACTTGCTGATTTTAGTCTGTTGTGATCATGGGTTGGACTTTATTTTTATCTTCGTCCCGATCTTCCGGTGTAAAAAACCTATAGTCAGCTCTCCCGCCTGCGATTGTGGACATCACAAGCAAGACTTGGCGCATGTGCTATGGGCATGCCCCCTTCACTCCACACGCAGGCCTGAACTTACCCACAACCTCACAAAAAATGGCGTCACGCTGCCTATATTACTCGCCGATACTACTCTAAAAACAATAATCCCTATTTGCAACTTCCTCAAGAAGTCTCAACTACTCATATAATATCTATCTCATCAACTGTGCTATAATTACGTATCCGTAATGGAACAACAGTTCCGGAGCCTAATAAAGATAATAATAATATATAATCGTTCAAAGGTGCAAAGGAATCATTAAAAAAGCGAATGTCAAAGAAAGCCACCATGAAAACCGATAGATCGAACGCCAACTGCGGTGAGGCTGCACACACACTCACACATACACAGCTTGGGGATGTAAATATATATGATCCATTATTGACTTCAACTAAAAATTCACTTTCGTCGACAACCGGCTTCAGCTGATCAAAATACATTGGTGGGGCTGATGATTTTTCAGCCATATTGTTCTCACCAATTTTTTGTGCACAAAATACCTTTAAAAAAACGTAATCGGTGCGTTAAGCAAACGGATCCAAATGAGATTTAACAAAATATAATAATCACGGAAAAATGTGCTTTCTGGAAACACGTGCTTTCTGCAGTTGGCGGTATATGTGAATGTCGAATGACTAGAATGACAAACCGACTATAAAACAAAGCGAGCCTGCTCCATCACATGTAAAAAAAGGTATAGTCGATAATTATATACCGATTGAAAGACAGCTTCCACCAATGGCTAGTCCGGACATAAAAAATTTAGCCTATCACCAGTCGCTATGACTCGTGACTAGATTCACGCTTTACACACCTGTCTTGGCCAACTTACCATGCAGTGGATTGCCTGCCTGTCATATTTATCATTTTGGGTTATAAGTTATAATAGAATTTCCTACTGTATTTGGATTTGGGATTAATCAGCGGTTTAATCAAAATACTCCACGTTTCACATAAGTTACAAAGGTAAAATATCTATCTAATAATAAATAAATATCTATGCTTCAATTGATCATTTTTCCAGATGTCTGATGATGACAATGAGTCTAGTGTAGGTCCACCACCTAAAAAACTAAAAACAAATGTTGAAAAAAGAATGCAAAAGTTTCGAGACGCTTGGTTGAGCATCAAGGAATTTATGTATTGGCTGCAGAAGGTCGAAAATAATGTTTACAAAGCCCGATGCAAATTCTGCAGCACAGTATTTACAGCTGATATATCCGTCATCAAGTTGCATGCAAAGTCTGGGAGGCACATCGAGATGCAACGAGCTGGGAAATCAACAGGTTCGCAACTTGACAAATTTGTGCAATGTGGACTTAGCCAGACATCAGAAATGCATGCAGCAACAAAAATAGCCGAGATTAAAATCGCTGGAATTTTAAGTGAGCACAATATTTCGTTCAATATGCTGGACCACATGACAGATTTACTGAAATCTGCTTTTCCCGATTCAAAAATAGCACAAAATATGTCTCTAAAAAGAACGAAAGGAACAGCCATTGTCAAGAATGTGATTGGTGAAGCGGAGAAAGCTCTGTTAATTTCAAAATTGAAAACATCGAAATTTAGTGTCTTGACCGACGAATCAACAGATATTTCAGACACAAAGTCCAGCTGTGTTTTAGTACGGTACTATGATGACAAAAAGGCTCGAATCGAAACTGAATTTTGGGATCTAATTCAAGTGCTGGAGCCTGGAGTAAATATAAGAGCAGATGCAACACATTTGTATAGTTCCCTGTGCAATAGTTTCATTGAACGTGAAATCCCGATGGCCAACGTAATCGGCTTTGCTTCAGACGGCTGCAACGTGATGATGGGCTGCAATAATTCGGTAGCTACTCGCTTAATAAGAGACTTGCCTGGCATTACAATTTTTAAATGTCTATGTCACTCATTGCATCTGTGCTCTAGTGAAGCTTGTAAGAAATTACCTCGTTCCATTGAAGATTTCGCTCGCAATGTTTTCACTTTTTTTAGTTACAGTTCCAAAAGGCAATGTGAATTTGTGGAATTTCAAATATTTACAAATACCGAAGTTCATAAATTGCTGCACCCTTCCCAAACACGCTGGCTGTCACTAACTGCAGTAGTGGATCGAATTCTTGAGCAATGGGATGCCCTGACGCTCTATTTCAATGGGAAATGGTTGGAAGAAAAATTAGTTGCAGCGGAAACACACTAACTGCAGTAGTGGATCGAATTCTTGAGCAATGGGATGCCCTGACGCTCTATTTCAATGGGAAATGGTTGGAAGAAAAATTAGTTGCAGCGGAAACTACCCACAAAAATTTAAACGACCCATTTATGAAGATGTATCTTGAATTTCTGCATTGGATTTTGCCTAAATTTGCCCGAACAAATCAATACTTCCAATCCGACAGAGTAGTGATAAAACGACCCATTTATGAAGATGTATCTTGAATTTCTGCATTGGATTTTGCCTAAATTTGCCCGAACAAATCAATACTTCCAATCCGACAGAGTAGTGATAACAGATATTCATGAATCAATGGTGAGTTTGTTCACAGATCTTCTCAGCTCTTACATGAATCGGAAATACATCCATAATACCGCTTTCTCGACGATCAATACTCGACGATCAATCCACGTGATGCCAGCCAATTTATACCTTTATCTCAACTGTACTTAGGGGTGGGTGTGATGGAGGCCCTGAAAAATCCAAAAGTGATTGAAAGAAAAGATCTAGTTGATCACTTTCTTGCAAAATGCCAAGAATTTTTAATTCAAGCTTGCGTCGAAATCCAGAGTCGGTATAAATCCAAAAGTGATTGAAAGAAAAGATCTAGTTGATCACTTTCTTGCAAAATGCCAAGAATTTTTAATTCAAGCTTGCGTCGAAATCCAGAGTCGGTATGATTTCGATAATCTTCTGCTGCAGAAAATAAAGATCTTCAAGCCAACATATGTGCTATCAATAGCTGAACGGGAGACAACGCCTACTCTCTCAGTGTTATTGTGTACACTTCCACGGATTTGTTCTTCGACTGAACACCAAGCAATTGACGATAAACGACCCATTTATGAAGATGTATCTTGAATTTCTGCATTGGATTTTGCCTAAATTTGCCCGAACAAATCAATACTTCCAATCCGACAGAGTAGTGATTACAGATATTCATGAATCAATGGTGAGTTTGTTCACAGATCTTCTCAGCTCTTACATGAATCGGAAATACATCCATAATACCGCTTTCTCGAAAATTTTCTTCAGATAGCTGTCCAATTTATATTTTAGAAGTAATTATCTGTCTTTTATCTATGTAATTAATGTTTAAAAATTCGATGACGATATGAATACGCGGAAAATCATATGAATCACGCAAATTAAGCTGTCAATACACATGTACAAATGAAATAAATTTTTGATCAATATATATATATATACTGTTATTTTAATATGAAAATGTATATATACCTATATATTAAAAATTAATCGAAAAAACTACACCAGTCCTACACGACCGTATGGGTGCCTGCTGTGGGCTAGCCCGCGAGGCCTCGCGCGGCACTAGAACGACCTGTTGTGGGCCTGCTGGGTGTGAGCGTGTGTTTCTGTTGGGTGACTGTTGTGAGTCTGATTCGCAACGGTCACCCAATAATGCATTTTCAGTCGGCGGAGATTTTTACTCGGGAAGGAAAAATATTTTAACAATGAATCCCGCGGGATTTGCTATTACCGCGGTAATAGCAAAAAGTATGATTGAAGATGTTTTGCGAGAGGAAGACGAGGAGCCGCTGCCCCAAAAAACCGTCTCCGATACCACCCCGCGGTATCTGAAAGATGGCTGTTTCGGTCGCTTAACGAGCTGCCGAGGTACAAGGTGGACGATAAATTAGACAAATATTTAATGGTAAGAAATGTTTTTTCGAAGAAAGATAAAGACGGTGTAAACTACTTTCTATTTATAGCTAATACGTCAAATTTGTTGGTTCGATAATAAACTCAATTCCAATTCTAACTATAGAAATATATCAAACGATGGGGTATTTGTATCCCGCGTATACTCACGCCTTGTAGGTTTTTACGCGGCCTTTTCTTTCGTTTCTTTTGCATACGTTGTCTGCCATACTTTCGTTTCTGTTTTCAAGATTTTCTTTTGTAGCTAACAAATAATCTCACAGAATGGAAGACCTTCATATCTTTATCAAGAGAACGGTCAAGCTTTAAATCATTCGCAGTTCGAAAAAATCCACCCTAACCGAGGCGCGACCTCGCGCCCCATCAAGTCATAGCCAGATAGTCTTGACCACTGCGGTACGAGCTCGGCCTATAGAAATAAATAATTGTTATAGATTTATATTCCCGTTTTATTTGCATTCATACCTTGTCAGAACATCCCCTACTAACGGTACTTTTTCACTGACACCCTGGCAGCGCTGGGGCGCAGCTTCGGTAGATTAGTTTGCTACGCCTCGCTTTTTGGCCTCAAAGATCAATTAAACTCGTATTGATTTTATTTTTGCCGGTTTTCCCCCGAAAAATGACCGATTTTGATGTCAATCGGCCAATTAGTTGATTGGCTCCACACCAAGTATAATTTAAGCTAAATTACAAACCAATCGACTCGAAATAAAGACAATAAAATCAGATAAATTACATAATTTTCTATAGATTGCGGTAATTAAACGGTATTCAAGTCCGGTACGATAATAAAACATAAATAATCAGACTCTAAACGGTAACAGGTAACCCAATCTCTTCAAAATCAAATTAAACGAGAACAATCTTACTTGGTGAGACTCGAGAATCAATGATAACCTTCTTTCCTTCGACCTGACTGCATTCCAACGAGTTCGTCGGTTCCTTGGCCTCCATGGAGTCAACCGGCGGACTTACCCTGGTTCCTCAGATGTTCTTTCAGACTTTACACTCAGCCAAAACTCGACTGCTCACTCAGAGCACCAACTCTAGGCGTCTGTTTTCTACGATACGTCAACTCCGACTTTTCTCGACGACTTCTCGATTCAGACTCTCAACGATGACCCTCTCGACGACTCAAAACTGAACTCTATCTCCGACTCTAAACGAACTCACCTGAGCGACTTCTCTGCCAGAGCCATGAGGAAGAACGAAACCTAAACTTAAATCTAAACGGTCATTTCGGTTGCGCGTGGCCATCACACACCCTGATCCACCACGCAAAATACCCAAAATCTAAAAACTACTTCCCCTGACCCCTACCATATGAAGCGCCAGGTCCTTCCCCGGTCTTCTGCCCTTCTCTGCAGTCCCTCAATGCTCTAAAATCTGCAAACTTACCATCGGAACTCTATTTTGTCGATCAAGCCTCTCGAATCATCACGACTATCGATCTTTTGGTCTCGTTTTGTCTCGCGTATCCCTTTACAGAATCTAAATACACAACACTATTGACTCTAAATGACCTTTGACTGTTGGAAATAATTAAAAATTGGATAAAATGAATATTAACGCAATAACTGGCTGTGTTCTTGTGGCGGCGGAAAAAAATAACGTCACAGTATTTATTAACAAAGTAAAAGTCCAAGACAATTTCATAGGGAAAGAAAACGTGAGAAACTCTCTTGCGCCAGCGCGGTGCACGCAATCAACTTTCTGATTCAATTTATTCCAAATTAACGACTCGCAGCGTCGCAAAATCAACTCAACGATTTACCGTGACCACTCTAGTAATTAATCCAACACGATTCAGGTCCGACAAACAATTCTTTGATTAGTTACAGCGGATTTCAGACGCCGTACAGGGCGCCGGCACGTGCTCACAGACACTCGATTCGCTCAACTCGGACACAATGATTAGCTACCTGGTCGTCCGGAGGTGGTAATTAGGGTCAGGGATCGACTTTTTCACAGAAAACCACACAAATCGCTCGTACTAGCAGAGCTGAAACGTCTCACACGACGCCAGCCAACAGAGTGCCATGCACACACACACGGCCAGCGTTGCTACCGACGGCTCACTCCTCACGTGACCCGCTCGACCAATCACTGTGGGCGCTCCGGCGGACGCCAACAAGCGCTGTAGTATGAGAAAGCGCAGCAACAGGTCCTGCTGTCTCTCTCTAAACGCCATCTTGTTCCACGTTCGGCGCGCAGTTTTAAAGTTCTAAACAAACGACTCCTTGTCCCTTTCTTGACGTTTTTAATTGTCCTGGCTGGTTAGTTAGGTCACAGGACATGCTAATACTTAATAAATGATACAGGAGCTTGGATGATTATTCAAATCGGATTTTTCTAGGTATCTAGCGAGTGGCGACGCAATGTGTTCTATTGCGATGCAGTTTTTGGTGGGCCATACGACAGTACCGTCGATCATTAGTAAAACTTATACAGCAATTTGTACATGCCTACGCAAAAAAGTCTTAAAATATCCAAAGACTGGAGAAGAATGGTTGAAAATTCCCAGGATTTTGAAACACGCTGGAATCCCTCACTGCATTGGAGCGATTGACGGGAGGCATATCAGAATTCAGGTGAATATATTGATGGCGTTATTGTTGCCAATAATTCAGGAACTAATCACGTTTTTGTATATTACAGTCCTCTACATGCCGGCTCCATGTACTACTGCTTTAAAAATTTCCACAGTTTGGTTCTCTTGGCCATATGTGATGCAAATGACAAGTTCACGTTCGTTGACATCGGTGCTTATATGGCCGAGAAAGTGATGGAGGTATTTTCCGAGCGTCTAAAATTGGTAAAAAATTTAACCAAAGAGTATTTGATTCACCACCTCCGAAAACCACTTACGCCTGAGGGAATGCCTGTGTCTTACGTTCTTGTCGGGGACGCAGCATTTGAATTGACTGATTTCATGATGCGTCCCTTCCCAGGGGGTGGAAATCTCAGTCAGGAGCGTGGATAATTATCGTCTTAGCAGAGCATGTCGAATGATCGAGAACACATTTGGCATTAAAGTGAGTCGCTGGCGAATTTTGCGGAAACCAATTGAATCAACGGTAGACAACACTATTAAACAACTACAAGCAATAATATGCCTGCATAAACGACTTCGGCAAAACGATATTGAGGTCAACAACTATATAACACCAGAGCTAGCTGATAGTGATGAACCTAGAATTTTCCGTCGGGGGTCATGGCGAGCAGAAATCAATGAGAGCAATGCTTTGGCAAAGGTTACAAATGCTGGTGGAAACAATAGCACTATACTAGTCAAAAAAATTCGTCAAGAATTTTGCGACCTCTTCAACAGCGAAGGGGCTGTTCCCTGGCAATATAAACAAATCTATTCATGATTAATCTCGTAACATTATGAGTTTGTAATTGAGAAATACGTAAATAAAATCAACTCATTTCACAGCCTCTTCTATTATCTCAAATTCAAATACCGCAAACCTCATTCCTTCTTTCCCCCTTGTTTTCTCAGCATTTTCCGACAAAAAAAAACCTGTTAATCTTATCCGACTACTTTACATCGTCTTTTTATTTATTTATCTGAAAACTTAGAATTATTACATAGCTGCGAAAATCATTATGAGAAGAAATGTTATTGAAAAATAGAAAAAAGAAAAAAATGTTACATCAAAGATTCATCTTCCTCTGCACGTTCAATGCTATATCCGTCATCTGAACTATCATCTGAGCTGTCTATAGTATAATTTTTATAGCGCGTCAGCATCGCGAATTGCTGTGAATCCTCATTTGCTCCCTGTTCATTACCTGCTTGATGTAAATCTTCTTCCTCTGCCTGTGCATTGCCTGATTGATGTAAATTGTCAACATCAGCCCGGGTACTGGCTGATTGCTCTGAATCTTCACCATCTGTATGCTCTGTAAATTTATTGTACGTCCAAAATAACGAGTTTATATTACTATAGTGAAATTTAAAAATATTAATGAGGTTGGAGCGTTTCTATAGGTTTAAAAACCATTTCCGACTTTGAGTCATGCAGTATTTTTTTCACATAAATTAATCACTTATGAAATTATATTTCAAATATGAAAGCATTTCACCGTCTAGTCATTGAATAAATTTACTGTGAAGTTGACACTTTTAATACAGGCTCTTATGGGAACGCCACAAAAAAGTGTCAACTTACGGCATACATACATACTTATTATAAGTGATGAATTTATGTAAAAAAAATACTTTATGGCTTGTTGGAAATGGTTTTTTAACCTATAGAAACGCTCCAACCTCCTTAATAGTCGTAATCGATTATAGGGAAAAATACCTTCGAGAAGCTCATCAATTATAATTTGTGACGTGGCGCGAGCCACGTCTAATCATAATTTAAATCATTTTTAGTAGTCGCCGTGAGAGTGAGTGAGACAGCGATAGCGCTGATCTCACTAATTCGTTGATTTATCGTGAACTGTTTCTTTTATTTGATTTTCTTCATTACATATCGACTAGTATTGAATAAATCGATTAATTGCTTTTTATTATACGCGAATGTCTAATTATTTTTGCGCGAACTTGTGAAAAACATAACCAACGTCCCACCTCCCTGAGAATGACTTGTTGTGTTTTCGCGATTTACAGGTTATCACTGAATCACTGGAGGTACGTGAGTTGTTTTTGTCCGCTTTTATGCGAAAAACGGACTGGCGCCCGAGGTAACCTTATTTTCAGGATTATTTGCAGAGTACAAGGGGGGTGTAAGCCGTCGGTCAACGCGAGATCGACGCATTGCGACCACGGTGAGTAATTCTGTTCCCGGGAATTTCTTGCCGCGCGTCACAAATTACACCCGTTATAGTTGGTTAAATTTGATCACCATCGAAACATTTAAAATCGTATTCTTCATTTTCCTATCATTCATGATCCGAGGGTAATAATTCAGATGGAACATGCAAATAAGAGGTGAGCACTATACAATGTACGTAAAATGTGTTGATATAATTCCGACTTGCACGGAGGAACAATTGCTCCGTCGATGGTGTTTTTCAAAGTAAGACAGTTCGTCTGATCATTCATTTCATACGTTTTTGTAGAAATTGCAACACGTGCCACATTAATGTTATCGATGCTTTTGATCCACACATTTCGCATACAAACGCTTCAATTGTTCTTCGGAGCAGCGCTGTAATGCCACAGGCGGAAACATTTGATATTTTTGTAAATGCTTTAACGTATGATTGCGCTTTTTCTAAAACTTCCAGTGGTTTTTTTCCTCCTCTGTAGAAAGCAGGATTAGAGTCACACTCTGCGAAAGCATGGAACACAGGTAATGATGCGCTAAAATTGTGACCAAGAGCTTCATATAATTTATTAAGGTAGTACTAAGGTTCTGGACCCCTCAAAAGGTTGTCCACACCGCGATGTTTAATAATAATGAAATTAATATCTTTGATGATATTTACCGTACTTAATAATCATTTGTCAAACATATAAAACCGCCAAGCAATCCAAAATAGAAAATTTTGGGGTATAAGTAATATAATAAATTATTAAAATTTGTTTTAGCCGAGCTCGTAGCACGGTGGTCAAGACCAGGCGGCTGCGACTCGGTGCAACGTGGGATCGCGCTTCGGTTAGGGCAGGTTTTTTCCGGGCTGTGAAGGATCTCAAGATTGACCATTCTCTTGATAGAGATACGAAGGTCTCTAATTCTGTGAGATCTATTCGTTAGCTACGGAGAAAGATCTTAAAAGGCAGACAACGATACAAAAGAATACGAAAGCAAAAAAGGCCGCGTGAAAACTTACTCAGCGTGGGTATACGCGGGATACAAGTACCCGATTTTTTTTTATTAAAATTTGTTTGAAGTGCGCATACATTTGCGTAGGTACAGGCTACCAACACAGCAACATGCATACACGTATAGAAGCACAAAGCGCCGTTCTGACTACTAAAAGAACTAGGCAACGCTGCCGGTGCAGAATGCGCAGACGAATGCGCGTGCGGGCATCAGTTCTAGGTTTGGGTTATGTTGATATCTGATCACATTGAGTCATTTTATTATGAAAATTAAAATCATTCTCAAAGTGAATTTTGATACACTGTATCATTTTGGATAATATGTTTATCATTCATTTATTTATCATCCTATTTTTCAACTGAAAATAGTTTCACGCACTCTGTATGCCTTGATAGTGTGAGTAGGCGACTATTCGCTATGGGCAAGAAAACATGTGGCGCCACCCGTAGCATAATCTCGCACTAAATGTAGAACGCACTCTGTATGCCTTGATAGTGTGAGTAGGCGACTATTCGCTATGGGCAAGAAAACATGTGGCGCCACCCGTAGCATAATCTCGCACTAAATGTAGGATTAAGGTTGTGAGGCAGTATTTGTTTTTAAATGGTTTTATGATGGACATCATCACAAGATCGGGTTTTTTAGCAATAAAACACCAAATTAATTTTAATCCAATGGGCAAGAAAACATGTGGCGCCACCCGTAGCATAATCTCGCACTAAATGTAGGATTAAGGTTATGAGGCAGTATTTGTTTTTAAATGGTTTTATGATGGACATCATCACAAGATCGGGTTTTTTAGCAATAAAACACCAAATTAATTTTAATCCATCCGGCGTGAAAAAGGGTGAAGCTCTCGTCAAATCCTCTCATGTTGTAAGAGTTGAAGAGCGATTATCCCCTGAATTAGGGATTGGAGTTATCCATGGATATGTCATTAGACAAACATCGGTGACTAAGCCACCCTATAAAGTCGAGCTTCTGGTGAGTATAAAATTATTTTTTATGGTCGAAATCAAGTTCAACGGACACCCTGCTTACTTTGTCATGCCATTAATTTTTTAGATCACCAGCGGATGCAGAAATATCTTGGAAATTAATTGTACCTGTTCATCGAAACATGGCAAAAAATGCAAACATATTTCTGCATTGATTTACTACATCAATTCCGACCTGAGTTCGACACAGACCAGCCTTGAACAAGAATGGGGCAGGCCGTCGAGTAGTCAATTGGGGAAAAATAAATACGCCAAACCAATAGCAATTAGTGAGCATCACCGTGATAAGAAGTCCAAGTCAGATCCACAAGTCGAGGTTGAGGTTGAAGTTTTTAAGGAAATCACAGAAGCAGATTTCCCCAGCCACCCTTGTGACAACGGACACCCTGCTTACTTTGTCATGCCATTAATTTTTTAGATCACCAGCGGATGCAGAAATATCTTGGAAATTAATTGTACCTGTTCATCAAAACATGGCAAAAAATGCAAACATATTTCTGCATTGATTTACTACATCAATTCCGACCGGAGTTCGACACAGACCAGCCTTGAACAAGAATGGGGCAGGCCGTCGAGTAGTCAATTGGGGAAAAATAAATACGCCAAACCAATAGCAATTAGTGAGCATTACCGTGATAAGAAGTCCAAGTCAGATCCACAAGTCGAGGTTGAGGTTGAAGTTTTTAAGGAAATCACAGAAGCAGATTTCCCCAGCCACCCTTGTGCAATTTCGACATATTTAGCTCATAAAAAAAAGTTCAACTAGAAGGCCCCAGTCAACAAACTATTCAACTTTCCGAACAAGGAAAAAACGCTGAAGAAGTCAGAAAAGTTTGTATTGAGAATCTTTTCCTTCACTCACAGGAAAGCCCCGTATATTCCAAGGTATTAGATTTGTCCAATGACGATTTGAGGGCATTTTATGAGTGAAAATTGCCATAAGTAGGGCTGAGGCCTTTGATTTGTGTCTAAAGACACAAAATCAGAGCAGGTCTTCTGATTGGCACGACGCACGGATGATTAGAATATCTGCAAGTACAAAAGCCCATTCCATTCGGATTAGATGTAAAGAGGATGTATCGAAGCTACTGCAAAGCTTTGTGAGTAGAAAAACAGTCAACAGTGCAGCTATTCGTTATGGGAATAAAATGGAATGTATTTCTTTGGAGGAATATACAGCTCGATTCGATGTCCAGCTAGTGAAAATTGGACTCCTTGTTTCAATTCAGCAACCATGGCTGTGTGCGTCACCTGATGCTGTTGTCGTTGAGGACGGTGCGATATCAAAGTTGGTTGAAGTCAAATGTCCATATACATGCCAAAAGCGACCAATCTTTGAGGTCGTGAACAAAATGAATGTGCCTTATTTATATAAAAGCAATAATTCTATTTTACTACATGAACATCACATGTATTATACACAATGCCAAATTCAGATGCATGTTCTTGGGCAGAGTGATTGTAATTTATACGTTTATTCTCCAGTCCAAAGTTGTGTGGTAAATATTCCACGAAATGATTATTTTTTAGAGGGTTTAGTAGTGCAACTTGAGTATTTTTATTTTAAACGATACCTGCCATTTATTGTTGATAGGGAAAAATGTAATACATCATTTTAAGAAACATATTATATTATTATATGAGCGTGATTATATTTTTATAAATTTAAAAAGTTGATTAAATGACAAAGTTGATTAAATTTGTTTCAATATGTAGTGTAAATGAGTACATATTATTATGAATTTTAAGCCTATACAATATACAATTTAGACTCGATCATATCGACTTACTCAGCGTTATCATCGCCGTCATTTTGATTGTCGTCGTTTTTTTTACAATCGCTATTATCTCTAATAATAGGTGGCTGGAAGTTCACTAGTACGCAGCACATAAATAGTACTTGGTCACAAACTGGTAGCATTCGCACAGGCAACTTATTTAATATATTATAAATTTTTATTCTTTGCATAATGCGCTCGATATGAATCCTAACTCGTGCAACTTGATAGGTTTGGCATACTTCGTCTGCAGTAAATTCTTGATTTTGTAGAAATGGAGGCATTACAATGATAACTCCTCTGCCATTTCGATCCAATTCTGCCTTAATTTGAGGAAATCCTTTGTCCGCCAAGACAACATCCCCAGGCTCTAATAAATCTAAGAATCCACTTCCAGTTGTGATTTGTGGGTCAGTTGCCCGTCCACCATAACATTTAGACACAAATGATACTAGACCATTGGGTGTGCATCCTATCAAAGCTTTGACAGTGAATTTTTTTTTATATGACGACCACATCCATACTCTATCTTCTATAGACGCAGGCTGCTCTAGTGGGATCTCAGTACAATCAATGATTACACGGCATTCTTTGTAATTTTCTTTAAACACATCCGGCATCATCAATTGCACTTCATCTCTGGATGGCCAGACTACAAAATTACGGCAAGCTTTGGATATATACGTAAGGTGTGAAAAAAAAATCCGTGATGCCGTGCAGCGATCGATGTTAAACAGAATACTCAAAGCTTTGAAAGTTAAACCCGTTTTCATTTTAATTAAAAAAACTAACAAACGGTTTTCTGTGTGAAGCTTCTGATTACTTAGGCTTTTCCCGCTTTTCTCACACGTTTTTTTCATAATTTTCAATAGTATATTAAATGTTTGCTCGGAAACTCCCGAAAGATCCAGAAAGGCCTGTTCATCATTCTTCGTCGTAGAGAAACCATGAAATCCAGTCACACATTTGAGAGGACACTTAGAATCGTCGACATCACGCCCACTTGCAATGCTACGATGCGTGATGGAAGTGCTACAACTTTGATTTTTAGTTTTTTTGGGCAGAGAACTCAGATAGATATTGCGCTCCTTCGATGAGATGTAAGTTTGTACAGCAGCATCCGACACATCTCCTCGAATCCAGTGACTGCTAGTAAAAAGCATGGACTCTGTTGATTCATGTAAAAAGTCTACTTGAGTTGCTTGATCACTTTTTAAGACAATAACACATCTCCTCGAATCCAGTGACTGCTAGTAAAAAGCATGGACTCTGTTGATTCATGTAAAAAGTCTACTTGAGTTGCTTGATCACTTTTTAAGACAATATCCGGAACTCTATCGTGAAATATTTGGCTTAGATCTTCCATAATATTATCAGAAGTAACCTTCCGTCGTTTTTGGAGGGCCCTTCCCTCAATGGAGCATTAGATGTGTGTTGTCGCTTTAATAGACGTTGAAATCTACAAGAAAAAAGCGTTTTATTAGTCGCGGAGTTTTTGGAGGGCCCTTCCCTCAATGGAGCATTAGATGTGTGTTGTCGCTTTAATAGACGTTGAAATCTACAAGAAAAAAGCGTTTTATTAGTCGCGGTTGAGATAATTTTTTGTTAAAAATAATTTTACCTGTCTATTTTTAATTTCGGGGTGACAGGCGTTTTTTTTTATAATTGACTGGGAAAATTGGCGGGATAAAGTTTGGGTGCTACGGATGATCTGATACCTGTCTATTTTTAATTTCGGGGTGACAGGCGTTTTTTTTTATAATTGACTGGGAAAATTGGCGGGATAAAGTTTGGGTGCTACGGATGATCTGACTTTTTATTGTTTATAAAGTGGGCACTGCATATCCGATCATGTTTTTAGGCTCCCATTGGCTTCCATCAGCACTTTAAATGTTAAGGATTAAATTGCAATGTTCAATTGTCACTTATATCAACAAATTTTATTATTTTATCACAGCTATCTCAGAAAGTTTGTAGGTTACCTTTTCCTATTGACAGCTGCAATCCATATTTGGCGTTGATGTTTTTTATGAGGAGCATTCGGAAAACTATAGAAGTGATGACCTGAAGAATTGGAGTAATTATTCGCACACCCCACGACGCAACACGATGTTCGCGAAGTCATTTCTTTTTTATTTATTTACCAGTAAATATTTTCCACTCACAAGGTACAATGTTATTTACATTGCTATGCATGAAAACCTATCCTACATTTAGTGCCAAAAGTGGCCACTACTCACGCTGCCTGTCATTATCCCCGACGTCGCCTTTTCTTGCCCATAGCGAATAGCAGCTGCAAACAGCTGAGTTGAGTCCCCAGACTCCTCGAGATTTTTCGGCTACACCGAAAATACCCGATGGCAGCAAGCCGGCTGATGCCTAGGTACCTCGAGATTTTTCGGCTACACCGAAAATACCCGATGGCAGCAAGCCGGCTGATGCCTAGGTTAATCGTAGAAGGGGAATAATACACAAATACACGCATATACACTGGCAGTTATTGCGAACAGCTGACCAGAGTCTTCGGACGCCTCGGGATTATTCGGCCGCGCTGAAAAGACCCGACGGCTGAGTCGATTTAGACGTAAGAGGGGTTCCGTGGTAGGTAGAGAAGAGGAATGGGTGCATTTGGATGGGACGCGTAACGCGTCCCATCCAAATGCACCCTCGCCAAAGAAGTTTCACTTCAAAAAATACTTTTAGACCACGAATATGACAATTATCAAAGCAGCTAGCACTTTTAAGGGGTTTATTCTTCCGAGCAGTTTGGAACCCAACGATGACATACCGAGGTTTCTCCAGCTGTGTAGACGTTTTTACAACCTACACATGTTTTGATGCCGCTGGTAGTAGTGGGTACTCGTACAATTCCCAAGTTCGAAAACCCATAGTAATTGTTGGATTTTTGCCAGTATAACTCAACAGTTGGACTTTCTTCTGATCTGCCACTCTTATGTAGGGAACCATCCATTCAAGTTTGGTAAATGATATCTTATACTCCTCTGCAGGCTCCTGAATAATAGCATTGTCATCTCTATGTGATCGTGTGAAGATCAACTCATGCTTAGCATTGACAATCATTCTCTGATAGTCCTCAGCGAACCCAAAAATCATGCTCAATGGGATTGAAACATCAAAGTATCCTTGTGCATCAGTTAATTCAACCTCTAAGATATCCAAGTAAAACCATCCCGCATTTGCCATTATGCTCTTCTGGCTCGGTGTGAGAGATACTAAGTTTTTCATGAGTGTGGTCATTCCAACATTTTTACATCGATCAATCTCAACGGCATTCAATTCATAACGAATTTCTTCAAAGAGATGGCACAATGCATTATTGGCAAACTTAGTAGTAGCCACCGGGGTTGTTCCATCCGCTTGAGACAAGCGACCATAAATATGTAGAGCACTTTGACTTGGTAGTAGGAACAAATCCTGGTGCTGAACAGCAATGCGGATTTCATCATTATTATTGAAGGTTGACGTTGCATAAGGCTGGTGTGCATGGATCTCATAGTGTGCGACAGAGTCATCAAAGACTACACGCTTCTGGATCGCCAAAATTTCCGCCATCTTTGTACCGGTTTGTAGACAATTACACAACAAAATTGAAATCTTATATACGGAAACGTTTTTCTGCGGGCACTTTTAGTCCTAGACTCTTCAGGAACTGAATGTTCTGAGGTGTTAACACTCTCGCTGTCACTGGATGACTTGTTCGTTTCCCATGGTGGCTGCGTTATATAACCCCGTCCAACCTTCACTCTGTTCTCTTTGACGTGTTGACGTATGGTTATAGTTTCACCTCGAAAATTCACCACGTGATCATCCTGATCAACTATGCGCAGCTGCAGGTTGTGTATAGTCTTGACGGTGACTGGAAGGTAAATGATGTGAGATGGGGCTTGCACAATCTTATATTCTGGTGGTACACTCGGGAAAAATTCGTGGATTGTATGAACCTGTCTACCATTAATGTATGCTCCAGTCGAAATATTACACTTTACACAATCTTATATTCTGGTGGTACACTCGGGAAAAATTCGTGGATTGTATGAACCTGTCTACCATTAATGTATGCTCCAGTCGAAATATTACACTTTATACGTAGTGAGTTTACTTTTAAAATTGACACCGAGAGATCTGACGAATATTTGAGGTTAGGTTTGAGAATCTGTGGTTCAAATCCCAACAATCGATCAATTGAATCATGCTTGCAATTGTATTTTCATACCCAAATCATTCACTACTCGTTTTAAATACTCCTTAATATCATCAATCTCATAACTGCCCGTAGGAATAGTTACTACATGCTTGCCCACGTAAAACTTAACGCTACCAATATCAATATTTGGAATCGAATTAAATGTCAACAACTCCACCAACCCTACTGTATAATTTTTCGATGGAGATAACTCAATGGCTGGGAAATAGTTAGCCTCCAGCGTAGAGGTTTTCCCCGATAAAGTCAATGTGAACGACTCAGACATGATTGCGGTACTGACTGGTTTTTTTATTGTACAGCTCAATTTATAGTTTGTTACAGAGAAACATGAGACATAAATGTCCACAAATTACAGTGTTGATATCGCTTATGATTAAACTTGATAGTGCTACCAGCACCGAAATATTTAATTAAATCTTCAGGTGGGCGGAGATCTCCAAAACTATCAAAGTATGTAATGTTTCGTCCAGCCTTTTTGTATGCAACCCAATGCGTACCCGGTCCATCCTTATCATCCAGGTTTACAATGGCTGCTTCGCTCTTTATTGGATCGGATTTCGGTAGCTGGTTCCTCATGTAAACACCTCTGAAGTTGGGTATCTCGAAGATTTTAGCATACTTCAAAATATCACCATCTGTCAGAGCTCGATGTGGTAGCATTCCTAGTTTTTTGGATAGGGTTGCAAATGGAGTCCTAAACCTGCTCGATATGGTTTCAGGTGTAGACCTTTGCCGAAGGCTATCGCCTCAACCGTTTTGTTGTGACGTTTAGCTTCAGCAAGTTCATGTTTCGCAGCACTGGAAGCATTGACGGCTTCGGCAATCCCCGCAGCACCACCTGCTAGAGCTCCGGTTGCATTCAAGCCGGCAAATAGTGGAATTAGAAACGCTGGCAAGAATCCTCCAATTTTTGTGGGCACTGGAATAACCGGTAGAATCCGTATTTTCTTCCGCCCACCAGCTGCAGCAAATAGTGGAATTAGAAACGCTGGCAAGAATCCTCCAATTTTTGTGGGCACTGGAATAACCGGTAGAATCCGTATTTTCTTCCGCCCACCAGCTGCCTTAACGGCCTTCCGTGCACTCATCAGAGCTGTTTTAATCGGATTTTTAGCTCCAGATTTCACTGATTTTCTCGTTGAGGTGATGATTGATCTCAACGCATGGGTTTTAGCACCCTTGCCACACTTTTTCACCAGCTTTCTCTTCTTGAGGGTACCCCCACACTTTCTACGCACGCGTCTCCTACGATGTTTGATTTGTTTCTTTCTCTTACCAACACTTTTACGATGTTTCGTCGTCCTCGGCTGTCCTACACCCATACCGAGTTTAGATTTCGCTTTCATGATGCCTGCAACGCTCAAAGCTACGGCTCGTTCACCAAGACTCGAATCTTTAGCTATAACTCGCTTCCAGGCTGCCTTAACAAGAGCCTCATCGGCTTTGTTCCGAGCGACAATGCTGTTCTGATCCTTGGAATACGCCATGTCATCTTCTTTGCAGGCTGTGTCTAGTGGGTTTATCCCCGAATCTCCACGTGCTAGTCTTTTTGCCAATTTTGTTCCTGGACGACAGTACTGGTAGCCAGGCACATGCAATTCAACTGGTAGCTTGTTGATAATGCTATTTAAAAGACCAGCACCCCTCTTCTTCTTTTGATAGCAACTATTCACAATCATGGTTGAAGCTCGACTGATCAGATCGGGGCATAAATATTCACTATACACCTGTTTACTCATCAATCATGCATGTGATGTTGAAGCAATCACAACCATGGAGTTTGAAAAACAGAAAACGCAGCTACCAATCATCAATTTTGATGAAGTGGTGGGGGGAAGTGCTGAGGAGAGGGGGAAACGTCATGGAGAATTCCTACCCAATAGTGTGCGCGCAGTCATCTGTGGACCATCGAATTGTAGTAAAACGAACGTGATCCTAGCGCTGCTTATGGATCCGAATGGTTTACGTTTCGAGAATGTGTACATGTATTCCAAGTCGCTTAATCAACCAAAGTACAAATTTTTGCAACAGCTGCTCGAATCTGCAGGATGTATTGGATACTATAAATTCAGTGAACATGAAGAAGTTTTGAAACCCGAAGACACAAAACTCAACTCAATCATGATCGTTAATGATGTCGCCTGCGAAAAACAGGATAATATGAGAGCTTTCTTCTGTATGGGGCGGCATCGTAACGTGGATTGCTTTTATCTGTGCCAAACATATGTCCGCGTACCCAAACATCTTGTGCGCGACAATACCAATATGTTAATTCTGTTTCGACAGGATGAACTTAATCTCAAACATGTATATGAAGATCATGTTAATACCGACATGTCATATCAAACGTTCACGAGCTATGCACGGAATGTTGGAAAGATAAATATGGATTTATTGTAATTGATAAAGATAGCAACCTGGATAATGGTCGCTATCGCAAAGGGTTTGACTGTTTTATGAATATAGTTGTTTAAACAAGTTTCCCGAATGGTTTCGAATGTTTCCTGAATGTTTCCCGAATGTTTCCCGAATGTTTCCGAATGTTTCCAAATGTTTCCGAATGTTTCGCGAATGTTTCCAAATGTTTCGCGAATGTTTCCGAATGTTTCCGAATGTTAATATCCACATAACGTTTCATAGTTTTATAATTATCAATGCATGAAGGTATTCAAGTATAGTTGAGTGACAAGCACGAACGTATCAACATGGATAGTGCAAAGTGGAATCGGGATATAGAAGTGCTGCGGCAAGTCGCAAAAGTCAGTGATGTCATCCGGCAAAGGTACAAGTTGCTTAGATCGAATAGACAGCAGGCTGAAAAATCCTTGAATACTGCTCTCAAACCTGTGGTTGCTCCACTACAAAAATTAGTCCATCAATCAGAAAAACGACGTGCACTCAAGACTGAACTGATGCCCATAAAGAAGGAAGAGAAGATTAAAAAAGAGAAGAAGAAAGAAGAAGCAGATGATGATGATGATGATGATGATCATAAAATTAGCGAATATGATACTGATGCATCCTTCCACAGCCTTGATGAAACAATGAGAGAAACCGGAGATGATAAAGAAGACGACGCAGCAAACACTATTGATGATATTGAGCTCAATGGATACATTGAAAGTATGGATAGAGCTCCAAGTGCCCGACAATATTGTGGTGTTTATAGAAAAGATGGAAAATTAGCAATTGGAAATTCTCGAATTAAATTTTAAAATGGCCAGATCAATGTTGCAGGTCAGCAATATCCTCAAACTGAAGGGCTACATGAACTGCTATTCTCGAGAGACCCTGACTCTGAACAGATAACAGAAGATGATCGTCATAAATGGCAAAGCATTAGATGCTTCTAACGCTCACAAGCTTGGATTTTCACCAAATCGACTCGATCGAGTGTTACGGACTCCAAAAATAAAAAAATTTGTGGAACCATTTTTGGAATCGAAAATAAGTAAATCTGGAAGCGGCTTGCCCCATTTCAAAATTGCTCATAAACAACGCAGAACCGATTATGTATACTGGGATAATCCTAATGAGTTGGTGGACCGTCTACGATTGCTGACGGCTTTCCAAGCTGCAGGAAACAATAGTCACACAAATGAGAAGAAGAATTATGGAAGCGGGGATCATATATTAGGCTACGCGGATTGGAGCAGGCTTCATTCGATTGTAAACTTCAGTGCAATCATGAGTGTCGACATCTTTGGAAGACAGCTGTCAAAGCGTGCTAGGATGAGTGGTCCTGTGAATGTCGGTGTGGGTTTCAAAATTACCCCGGATGGTCAGTATGATATGAACAGCAGACGATTGTGCAACGTTAGTGATTCTATAGATGAAGGTGATGCCGTATCTCTGCGAGTTCTTAAAAATCTACTGAGTGAAAAAATTCACCAAATGAGTGAGGATATAGCATCTCCCAAGCGCGATAATGCTAACAACAAAAAATTATACAACTCTAAACTTCAAGCGATTCAAGAAGAAACATCAAGCAACATTCAGCTCATTATACAACTGGAAGTCCGACTGAAAACATTGGAAGATAGTAGTGAGGAAAATCCGAACTTAATTGGCAATGCCTTTAAACAAGTGAATGAGTGGGAGATTTAGCGACAGATTGGGAAGCTGACTTTGAAGTGCTTCAACAGAACAGTAACAATTTTCATCAACTAGAATCACGTATTGCGGCACTTAAACATGGACCATAAAAAGAAAGTCATTGCCCAAGAACTTTATAAACCAGCTCGTAGGAATTATTAACGACGTCGAGTGGAAGTACGTGAGCTAAATGAAACATGGCAGGCAGATCTTGTAGAGATGATTCCATATTCAAAGTTGAACAAGGGATACAAATACTTGTTGACGATAATTGATATTTTTTCCAAATTTGCCTGAGCAGTACCAATTAAAAATAAGACAGGGGTTGAGGTTACAAATGCAATGAAGGCGGTGTTCCAAGATGGGCGTATCCTCACACATCTACATGTTGATCAGGGGAAAGAATTCTACAACAAAGAGTTTCAAGCTCTCATGAAGAAGCATAAAATAAATATGTACTCCACATTCAGCAACTTGAAAGCGTCTATATGTGGAAGATTTAACCGAACATTGAAGAATAGAATGTGGCAGCAGTTTACATTCCGCGGCAATTATAAATGGATTGATATATTATCTGACTTGATTGAACAATATAATAATACTAAGCATGGAACAATTAAGATGAAGCCTGCTGATGTTTCCGGAATCAATGAAAAAATGTTGCTGAGAACCGTATACAAACCTTTGAAACTGCTCATCATTCTGCTAAATTTGCCGTTGGAGACGAAGTTCGAATCAGCAAGCACAAACATGTATTTGAGAAGGGCTATACACCCAATTGGACAACAGAAATTTGCACAATAACAACAGTGCAGCACACCAACCCACCGACATATAAACTTGAAGACCATCAAGATCAACCTATTAATGGTGATTTTTATGAAGAGGAGCTCAGCAAAGCCCGGTATGTTAAATGGTTAGGTTTCAGTAGTAAACATAATAGTTGGATTAATAGTTCAGAGGTTTGAATAATGTATTATGTTTAAGTCAATAAATTGGATAAATAGAATTTCATGTTTTACAATTTATTAAAAAACAATTCCCCATTTTTTTTTTCTTCACATAATTTATCTATATTAATAAAAATGAAATGGGCATGTATGTGCGCGCATCATTCGAGAACGGCTGAAGCGATTGGGATAATTTTTTCTTGTGTTCGTTATGTTCCAGAAAAGGTTTGTAGAAAAAAAAAATTCGAAAGAAAAACATTTAATGGTATTTTTAAGGCAAATGACGTTTGGTAAATTTTCGCGCCATCAAATTGTCTTTTGTTCAAGTAATCATGGTGACGATACGTAAAAGTCATTTGTTTATGTCGATGTGACGATAAAATTTATATCGTCAATTGATTTATAAGAAAAATGGAATATAATTTCAACCTAGAATCACTAATTAACGAGTGTAATCGTGTCTTAGGTGGTAGAAATTGGTCCCATGAAGTGATACATCAGGCACTAGGTAGGTTTTAAAAATAGACGATTTACCTTTTATTTTCTTTTTACAAACATAAATAGAAATAAAATAAAATAAATCAAAGCAGAATAAAAAAAATGAATAAAAGCAAAAAAAAAAATAAATGAATAAAAATAAAATATTAAATTACTATTAGATTATGTGGATGAAAACGAACACACGACACGCGTAAGATGCTACACAATCATCAGAGTAGAAGCGAAAGATGGGCAGTTCCACCAGCAATATGGATATGGTGATGCGGAAAATTATGAGAAATCTCTAGCGATTCGGCAGGCGAGACATGTACGTAATTGATTTCAGTTTAACAGAAATAATTTGTCCTAAAGAATTCAACCGTCGATGCTCTGTACAGAAAATTACGTTTTTTTGATGTTAAGATTCGAAGATTTAATTAAGAAGAGAGATGCCCGGTTGAAAAAGCAGAAATTGCTCCAGGAGAAGTGGACGGCACGGAGTAAGTTTGAGTAAAAAAATTTTTTCCACAGTATTTCACCTCTAATTCATATATATTTTCTCGGAAATTTAATTAGATGAACGCCGACATCGCTGAGATGGAGCAGGAGAATCACGAAATGATTTTTTAAATTAATACATTATTTTTATTCATAAATTTAGTCATCCCATGATTTGAAAAATATGTATGTATAATTTTTTTTTTCTTTTTATTAGAAAATTGAATTTTACTTCCATTAAAAATTCCCTATATGCCACATTTTCTGTTGAATTTTTCCGGGCCACCAAAACCCATTAAAAAAAACCTTTTTCCGATGTAATCTGTCGATAAACCCTCTGTAAAACGTTCCAACTCCAAAGAGGCATCCTCCGAGTCTCCCAAGGTCAATCTAGGGTCAGAAAAAGACGACAAGGTGGCAAAACAAAATCACCCGAAAAATCTTCCGCGCCGAAAATAATCGAAAAAAGAAATTCCGGATCACAGAAAATCACAGAGTTGCTCATCAGAGAAATATTCGGCGGGGGAGGTCCTGTGGTGACAAAAAAATCTGCGAATCTGTAGAACAGCCTGCAGAAAAAACCAAGTAATAAACAAATAATATTGATGAGTTTCTTCGAAAAAGCAAGGAAACGAGCCAGATCAAGAATTTTTTTAAATTTATAAAGAAAAACTGCGAGTTTATCTGAGACGGATCAAATTGCATAAAAAATTTAAGTATAGACAACAAATCTTCGCTTGGTAATAAAATTTTTTGATTACTAATGTAACATTGGGTCTAATTAATTAACTTTTTGTCCGTTTTTTGGTAGATATTCATATTTATTTTATTTTTTATATATTTATTTCATTTTTTTTGTGAAATTTTATTATTTTTTTTTGCAAAAGATTCATATTTATTATTTTTTTTTGTGAAAATTTGATTCTTTTTATTTCACACAGATTGAAATTTGTTTTATTTTATTCTTGTTGTGAAAATTTTTTATTTTATTCTATTTATTTATTTATTTATTTATTTATTTATTTTTTCTTTCAATTTGTCAAAGATGTATATTTATTTTTTTGAGTGAAATTTTTTTTTTCTTTTCCTTTGTAAGATATTTATATTTGTTTCTGGAAGATAATTTTTTTCTTGATTTACTTTTTAAGGCTAAGTAACGTGATAATTAATCATTCATTACTTATTTATTGCTACTCTAAACGAAACATTTAAGATAAATTAAAAATTCATATTTTCAACAGTGCATGTTCTTCTTCACTCTCATGAGTGATTCTAGAGTTCCTTAATCCAATTGTAAAATCGCTTGCATGTAATTGAATTGGAGTAAAAATGATTTGTTCTGGGGAATCAACCGTCTTTGAAAACATTGACAATGGAAATATGTCAGTGTCCGAGTTATCCTGGGCAATTGCGACTGCATCAACAATTTGTATAACCTTCAATAATAATAAGAGTGCATTACCCGGTAGTAAGCCGCGCCCGGTAGTAAGCCGCGTGTTGGGAGAGAATAGACCGTAAGGCAACTCCTGCGGCCCCCAGCTGTCTTCCTCAGGCGACTGAGGGTAGGCGACTGAGGGTAGGCCGAAAGTGGTTGAGCTACCAGCCGGGCGCGTCCCCAGGTGGCGGATAGGGGGGGGCCAGGGAAGTAGGACGGCCTGGCTCTCGTGGAACCACCACAGGGTTGCAGGTCAGCCGAAACCCTGGCCTGCGGGAGCTATAAGGGAGCCGGTTGGAGTAAAACCCGACCCAGGCAAACGAAAGTCTCGCCGCGGACCAGCTCTCCAAGCTAAGGTGTAAAGGCCTGCGGGAGCTATAAGGGAGCCGGTTGGAGTAAAACCCGACCCAGGCAAACGAAAGTCTCGCCGCGGACCAGCTCTCCAAGCTAAGGTGTAATGCCATCGTGCCGACAGCTGCGTGGCACTGGGGGAGCAGTGTCTTGAACGATGCCCTTGGAGCACCAGGCGACACTCCATTGTATACAGCCTTACCCCGG
>MVJL01004683.1:0-18075 GCA_002156465.1 Macrocentrus cingulum
AAGTTCTTCAACATTGGAGATATGGACAAAACTAATTTTACAAAACATTTTTATTGTTCTAACTGCCACAGACATCTTGCAAATGAAGGTAATGTCTGTCCTACATGTCCTCAGTCAAAGTCAGCGCGTACTTTCTCGGGCTTCCCATCATCAAACATTTAAAGGATATGTTTAAAAGAATCAATTTTTTTGGAAAACTGCAAGGAAGATTCAACAGAGATTCCCATCATCAAACATTTAAAGGATATGTTTAAAAGAATCAATTTTTTTGGAAAACTGCAAGGAAGATTCAACAGAGGTGATGCACGTAATTTGATCTCGGATTGCTACGATGGCGCTCTATATAAACAATGGGTTAATCGTGGATTTCTGCGTTCACCCTACAACTTTTCGATGAGCTGGTACACGGACGGCATACCCGTATAATAAACAATGGGTTAATCGTGGATTTCTGCGTTCACCCTACAACTTTTCGATGAGCTGGTACACGGACGGCATACCCGTATTTAAATCATCAAAAATCAATGTGTGGCCACTGTATTTAACAATCAATGAGCTTCCATTTGGTGAACGTAAAAAAAAAGAAAACACTATACTACTCGGAATATGGTTTGGCGAAAAAAAAATCCAATTCAATCATTTTTAAACGTAAAAAAAAAGAAAACACTATACTACTCGGAATATGGTTTGGCGAAAAAAAAATCCAATTCAATCATTTTTGAAGTGAAACATCTTTTGGGACGTTGGGTACAGAAAACCGACTTTGCTGGGGCCTAAGCTGGAAATTCGCGTCATCGTTTTAGTGTAACGTTCCGGCAATCTTCGGCTCGGGAGCCGAAGACTCTCGAAGATTGGGAGTGGAAGAGAGGGTATACGTTCGGCGCTCTAGCCGAATGAGCCCGAAGAGTAGAGTGAAAGGCTAAGCGTTCGAACGTGTGCCTCTCACTCTCTCTCATTCGGTTATATGCTCGGGCTAGAAGCCGATTGTCGCCGAAGGCAAAGAGTAGAGTGAAAGGCTAAGCGTTCGAACGTGTGCCTCTCACTCTCTCTCATTCGGTTATATGCTCGGGCTAGAAGCCGATTGTCGCCGAAGGCGACAGCTGTTGTTGTCGATACCTTGTACAAGATAGATGTTGGGCTTTGCACGTCTATTTGTACGAAGGCGACAGCTGTTGTTGTCGATACCTTGTACAAGATAGATGTTGGGCTTTGCACGTCTATTTGTAGTATTTGTACATTGCGTCTTTAAAAAGTACTTGTTACGAGTGTAAAGTGTATATTGTGTATTATGTATGTACGTCAAGTATACAATTCGATGAAATTTGTAAAATTTAAAGATAAAAAATTCATAATTATACGATTATTTAAATGACATTGTGTATTATGTATGTACGTCAAGTATACAATTCGATGAAATTTGTAAAATTTAAAGATAAAAAATTCATAATTATACGATTATTTAAATGACGCCTTTAATTATAAGTCTGATATTAATATTTTGCATATGAAAAAAAGTTTCACTTCTGTAGTGTGGTCGTAATATGTAGCACACTCGTTTTTTTTATTCGCTACACTTTTTACTTATAGATTTATTTCTCACGCAGGTGCCAAGAACAACTCTCAGCAGATGGAGGATGCAAAAAAAGAAAAAAAAACATAGATGATATCAATTTGGTCACAGAAAATGCAGATCACGCGGATGACATGGCACACGATTGTCCCGATTCACAGTATGAAATAATCGAAGAATCCATAGAGGGGTATTGTTTAATCAAGAAGCATCTAGTCCGGAAATGTCAGACGACGAAGTATTAATTCGAGAGGCTAGTAAATCTGATTCCAGCGTCTCTACAGCGACTGAAATGTGCGATAGTGACCAAGTGATAGCACCGAGAGTGATGATGGAAGTATCGTCAGTTCTGTCAATTCGCAATACAATGGCAATATATTAGAACCAAACAGTAACAACGATAATAATCGCAATGACCGTCTGAATGTCTTTGATCGTCTACTATATAAAAACAATAGTGTCACCCAAAAACAGGCAGTATCATGGTTAATGACAGAGTATATGTTCGCGAAAAATCATCCAAAGCCGTGCTCAAACGCTATTTAACTGTAATATGTAAACTTCTACCACGACCACACACAATGCCGAGAACACTCAGTATATGTTCGCGAAAAATCATCCAAAGCCGTGCTCAAACGCTATTTAACTGTAATATGTAAACTTCTACCACGACCACACACAATGCCGAGAACACTCCACAAACTTTTTAACTTTGTCGCGAACATAGCGCCGTCTCCAACCACCATTGAACATTTTTATTGTGTAAAATGCTTAATGCTGTGCGGAAATGGAAACGCTGAAGAATGTCAATGCGGAAGTATAGTGATGGAGATTTTTTCCATGAAATTAATTTTTATTGTGTAAAATGCTTAATGCTGTGCGGAAATGGAAACGCTGAAGAATGTCAATGCGGAAGTATAGTGATGGAGATTTTTTCCATGAAATTGATTTAGCTGGGCGAATACGGTATTTGTTTGAACACAGAAATCTTGCAGAGAAATTAAGACCTTTTCAAGTACGAAATAGAAATCATGTTATATCAGATATAATGGACGGTAAATCTTGCAGAGAAATTAAGACCTTTTCAAGTACGAAATAGAAATCATGTTATATCAGATATAATGGACGGTACTGAATATATCAGAGCGAATAGTCGTGAAAATAGGCAACCATATGACTTGACATTAATTCTCAATACAGATGGTCTTTCTTTGGTGAAAAGTAATAAAAGCCATTGCTGGCCAGTCCTTTTCATGATTGCCGAACTCCCAGACAGCCTACGCCCATCGTATCTCGTTCCTATCGGTTATTTGGTGAAAAGTAATAAAAGCCATTGCTGGCCAGTCCTTTTCATGATTGCCGAACTCCCAGACAGCCTACGCCCATCGTATCTCGTTCCTATCGGTTCATGGTATAGTGCCAAAAGTAAGCCATTGATGAATGTTTTCTTGGAACCGTTTTGTCAAAAAATTCAAACCTGCTTCCGTGACGGCATTCGCTGGACTACTCCGGAAAATACAAAAGTAAGCCATTGATGAATGTTTTCTTGGAACCGTTTTGTCAAAAAATTCAAACCTGCTTCCGTGACGGCATTCGCTGGACTACTCCGGAAAATAATGAAATCTACGTCATTGCACCCTTGATTATTGCTGATGCAAAAAAAATTCAAACCTGCTTCCGTGACGGCATTCGCTGGACTACTCCGGAAAATAATGAAATCTACGTCATTGCACCCTTGATTATTGCTGATGCACCTGCACGCGCAGAAATCCACAATATACAAAATTTTAACGGCACGTTTGGATGCAATATATGCGAGATAAAAACTGTGCAATGCGAAAAACTTCCAGGGATGCGAACTGTGCACCACAATATACAAAATTTTAACGGCACGTTTGGATGCAATATATGCGAGATAAAAACTGTGCAATGCGAAAAACTTCCAGGGATGCGAACTGTGCTTGTATTTTTATTTTCTGAAAAGTCTAATCGCCTGCGGACGGCATTGAGAATGGAGAATCAAGCTCAAAAAGCACTGCGTGAAAAAGTAAATCATATAATGTATTTTTATTTTCTGAAAAGTCTAATCGCCTGCGGACGGCATTGAGAATGGAGAATCAAGCTCAAAAAGCACTGCGTGAAAAAGTAAATCATATAAAGGGCGTCAAAGGTCGATCGATAATAACTATTATACCTTCGCTCGATATATCAACGTGTAAAGCTCAAAAAGCACTGCGTGAAAAAGTAAATCATATAAAGGGCGTCAAAGGTCGATCGATAATAACTATTATACCTTCGCTCGATATATCAACGTGTGTGATCCCCGAATTCATGCACTCAGTTTTATTGGGAGCTGGCAAGCAATTTTTAGATGTGTGGCTCACAAAAAAAGGGGGACTGGTCGCTCAAGGATTATCAAAATGACATAGGATGCACTCAGTTTTATTGGGAGCTGGCAAGCAATTTTTAGATGTGTGGCTCACAAAAAAAGGGGGACTGGTCGCTCAAGGATTATCAAAATGACATAGGCGATTTTTTAAATGCTACTAGACCTCCAAATTCATTTCACAGATGTCCGCGAGATCTTTCACTGTCTAAATTTTTTAAAGCTTATGAAGTTTACAATTGGATTTTGTAAATTCATTTCACAGATGTCCGCGAGATCTTTCACTGTCTAAATTTTTTAAAGCTTATGAAGTTTACAATTGGATTTTGTATTATTCTATTCCGGCTTTAGAAGACTATTTGCCTGACAAATATTTTCAGCATTGGATACTTTTTGTAAAAGCTATGTTTACATTGCTTCAAGACCAGATTTTGGTACGAGAAGACAAATATTTTCAGCATTGGATACTTTTTGTAAAAGCTATGTTTACATTGCTTCAAGACCAGATTTTGGTACGAGATTTGGAACAAGCAGAAATATGTTTACGGCTTTTTGTCAGAGACATCAAATGTCTGTATTCCGATCGTGAATATTCGTACAATATTCATCAGTTATTACATTTAACATTATGTGTAAAACGATGGGGTCCGCTAGGGGGGATTCCAGCGTTTCCTTTTAATCGTGAATATTCGTACAATATTCATCAGTTATTACATTTAACATTATGTGTAAAACGATGGGGTCCGCTAGGGGGGATTCCAGCGTTTCCTTTTGAAAACTATAACGGTTATCTGAACCGAATAACCCACGGTACGAAGCATTTTGGGCAAGAAATTATAAAAAATTTAATGATTACCCAAGGCACAACTATACTGGAACATGAATGTAAGAAAGATGACCCTACTCTAAAGAAATTATAAAAAATTTAATGATTACCCAAGGCACAACTATACTGGAACATGAATGTAAGAAAGATGACCCTACTCTGCATCAACAAGACAAAAGGCCTTTCGAGTTTCTTGGCAAAAAAAAACGACAGTTAATGTCAATAGTTTGGAAATTAAAATTCTTGCTGCAAATAGCATCAACAAGACAAAAGGCCTTTCGAGTTTCTTGGCAAAAAAAAACGACAGTTAATGTCAATAGTTTGGAAATTAAAATTCTTGCTGCAAATAATTTAGTTCTTCATAATTTAAGTATTTATGCTCGTGCAAGAATTCATAGTCAAGAATATACGTCCCAGTTGGATATAAGATAACGAAAGCAGATAGAATTTAGTTCTTCATAATTTAAGTATTTATGCTCGTGCAAGAATTCATAGTCAAGAATATACGTCCCAGTTGGATATAAGATAACGAAAGCAGATAGCAGCAATGTCCACATAATTTTCGATACTGGAAGGTATATTTATGCTTCAATCAGATTTTTTTTTTCAGTTAATATAAGATAACGAAAGCAGATAGCAGCAATGTCCACATAATTTTCGATACTGGAAGGTATATTTATGCTTCAATCAGATTTTTTTTTTCAGTTATCGATGAAAATACTCTGTATTTTATTATCCAAAAAATACGTGTTAATTGTTCAAAGATCATTGTGCATATGAGCTTGTAAATTTAGAAGATATTCAGTCTATTAATATGCTGATACGAATTGGTGATTATGTATGCAAATGTCCGAGTACAATTAAAAAAATTTTGTAAACATGTGTTTGTGTATTGTTTTTATTTAAAAAGTATCATTTTTATGTATATGACAATTCAAAATATCAATTCGTCACCCAATAGTTTCAAACATCTATATATATTTTTTGGTTGTTTTTTATTAAAAAGTATCATTTTTATGTATATGACAATTCAAAATATCAATTCGTCACCCAATAGTTTCAAACATCTATATATATTTTTTGGTTGTTTTTTTACATGCTTTTATCATTCAATTTACAATTTTTTATCCGAATGAAATCAAATTAGTTTTAATTAGCTTTGGTTAGATATTTAAAAAAGTTATAGATCTACCAAATCTGTACAAATTAGAAAAACTGAAATGAATTTAATTTGATCTGATCTAATTTGGAACTAAATGACATTTTGGTCACTTTCGAATCAATTCTGATCACGCCAAATTAGATTTGATCTGTTTAAAAATTTAATTTGATCTGATCTAATTTGGAACTAAATGACATTTTGGTCACTTTCGAATCAATTCTGATCACGCCAAATTAGATTTGATCTGTTTAAATTTGTTTTAATCTGAACAAATTTGAGCGTTTTTTCCCGGGGCGGTCCTTTTTTACACTAATAACGAGAAGCGCTATGTATACCAATTCACTCAAATTCTCACTCAGCGACAAGGAACGTTGTCAATTCGACCAACTAACCTCAAGCAATAACACTAATAACGAGAAGCGCTATGTATACCAATTCACTCAAATTCTCACTCAGCGACAAGGAACGTTGTCAATTCGACCAACTAACCTCAAGCAATAGTTATCGAGGTACAAGCGTTACTCTATAGAGTAAAAACAGCAACTAATTGTTTTATTAATAAAATTATTTTATAATCATCTGAAAATGCTTTTGCAATGTTGCAAAATGGAAAAATAACATGATTCAGAGAAATAAAGCCAAATTCAAAGCTAAGCGAGAATTAAAAGAGCGATTAACTGAAAATGCTTTTGCAATGTTGCAAAATGGAAAAATAACATGATTCAGAGAAATAAAGCCAAATTCAAAGCTAAGCGAGAATTAAAAGAGCGATTAAGTAAGTGTGATCTTTTTTATTTTCGTTATTTCGACATGATAATCTCAAATATAGTGTTCTGGTGTATTTTGAATAATTATGCTTCAATTAGATTAAGTAAGTGTGATCTTTTTTATTTTCGTTATTTCGACATGATAATCTCAAATATAGTGTTCTGGTGTATTTTGAATAATTATGCTTCAATTTCAAGCGTCAGCCAGCCAGCGTCAACCAGATCCGCCGCCAAGTTGCAAACCGTGCCTCAGTGAGTTTGACAGAGATGCCATTAACTCAGAAGATTATCAGGTTGAGTGTATATAAAAAGAGAAAAAATTTGGGGGAAAAATAAATTTGCGGGAACAATATTTATTCAACTCTATTCGACAGCGGATTTCGATGGAGCTAGGTATTTTGCACAAGGAGTACAACGTATGTTACAGTCATTGTCAATATCTAAATTGAAACAAATTAATTAAACCGAATAACGAACCTCCCGCGGATACTTACGAATCGTAAAAGATGACGATCAAGAGGAAACATACCGCTTGCTTTAAAAGAATTGTTCCGAGTATGTAGTTGCACGGCAAACTGGGCGAGCTATAAAATATAAACGTTGAAAGTTTAGTGATTTAGATTGAGAACAGTGGATAAAGATCATGTCTTACCCTGCATCTTACCCCAGACATCATTTCATACGTGGTTATCACATCGTGAACAACGTTCATGGTTTTATCGATCTAGAAAAAATGATAAGAATTTGAAAATAATTGGAAAAATCCAATTAAACTGAAAAATAATTTCGAACCTCGTGGACAAGGTCAGCTACACTGCTAGTGATAACCATAATCGGAAAAATGGGATACACAATCCACAAAATTCGAAGAAGAGCTTTAGGAATTAGTTGAAGAAATGGTAGTTTGATAAGACTAGGAATTTTAATGACTAAATAATATGTACTGTACACAGATCGAATACAGGCAAAGAAGATGACAATCGTTGATGGCAATGAATAGAAATCAGCAGCCATTCGAGAAGTTCTATACAGTTTCTGATGAGCCTGAATAATGTATCGAAGCGCTTTTAAAGACACGGCATTGTGAGCAGAAACAGAAATAATGCTAACTGGAGAATTTATCGGGGGACTTTTAAGGGATAGGATTGACTGATTTAAAAATGAAATTTTTGCTCTGATAAAAATTAACAACGAGCCATATTGAATCATAGTCCATATGACAGCTAAAGGTGAAAGGTGAACAATTGAGCATACCCTTTCTTGGTATGAGGCTGACACAATTTGAAAACCAATAAACGCGACAATAAAAATGATATAAAAGCTAAATAAAAAAACTTGATTCCATCTTTGATTTGGTTGACGATACCCGTAAGGTAACTTTGAAATTACTCTCGTTACTTCGACCAGCTGATTGGCAATCGTTGCCAGGCACTCCCGTCGCAGAGAGTACAAAATTATTATTGCGCAGTAAAGTAAGTTAAACCCTATAAATATAGGGATTGTAAATAGATAGTCGACCCAGCCTAGTTGAATAGCTTGAAGCGTTGGAGTCAGAAAAAATATAAAACCTAGTATAAAGAAACATAACAACATACTATATGAAATTGCTGTTCGTGAACTTGTAAAGTGTATCGAGGTATTTTCAGTCCGTCTTCCTGTCGAAATATTCATATTGATGGGCGCTAATGCGAAAATTTTGTAAATTATGAATGCAAAACGAAGTAGAGTTATATCTAACTTTGGAGAAACTTTTATGAACTTCATCGTAAGTATTTGAATTTCTGTTGGAGTACTGACTATATTTCACAATAACTACCATTCATATTGAGTTATGCCAATAGAATATTGACCGAAATGAGACTGTTATCATATTATAGATCATTATTAACTGAATTGTCTGAAAGTGGATTTTTCTCTGAATGGCGCTATCAACAGTTATCTTGGTTATTGAACAAGGTAAAAGAGAAATCAATGTGAAATGGTAGCCAATACAGTGTAAAAGAAGTGATCAGAAATATTGGTAATTTTTCTACATTCTACTGAATGAGATACCAACTGTCAATTATGAGACATTTTCATCGATTGTCAATTTTATCGGCAACTTCGTAAACTAGGGTAACAACACCGATTATTTTTCCCTCGTTTTTTATCTACTATTTTATTTGAATCTTAGAAATTATTTTACAATTTGATTCTTTTCAAATATAAGTAATTAATCACGATAATAGAAATGAAATTTTGAGTTAAAGCTTTTTTTCTCGCTATATTTTTTCAAAAATGAGATTCAACCAGAAGAATGATGGAATTAAACATATTATTAAGTTAAGTTTATTGTCTCTATCGATGTAGTCCCCTGGCATCAAAAATCGTGAAAATCTGCGAATTCACGACGGATTAACTTTTTTTGAATTTTTTTTTTTTTTTAAATACTTGGAAAAAAATAAGAAACAAATTAGAAAAAGTTCTGGGACTTGCGATTGTTTATTTTAAAAAATAGCCGTTTTTTATCCCGTTGTTTGTCCCTTTCACCGTTAATATCTCGGAAACTATGCATCCGAGATCAGTACATGCAGCGAGGCAAATTTAGAGGAATCATTTCTCTACAAAATGAGCCCTAGAACGCCTCAATCGGATGCATAGTATCCGAGATATTAATTTTTTAAATAAATTTTGCTTCTCTGGGCCCTGAAGCGCCTGCCCAAGCCCATGTAGCTGTCGCGCCTGACTCACTATCGAGCGCGCCACGCGCATGCGTTTATTTTGAATGAACGCTCGCGTAAATAGTTACATTTTTTGTTCATTAAAAAAAATGTAGAAAATCGATAAAATGTCGTACAGCTCATTCGATTCAGAATCTCTCGAATCGAATATTCAGCTAGGCCCTAAAATAACTTTTTTTTCCTAACAATAGTTTATAAATTTTTGAGGGATAAAATTGGAGAAAATCGATAAAATGTCGTACAGCTCATTCGATTCAGAATCTCTCGAATTGAATTTTTAGCTAGATCCTAGAAAAAATTTTTTCCCCTCAAAAAATTTATAAACAATGAAAAGTTTACTGCCCGAGCGGAAGGCGAGGGCAGGGATTCACGGTCAAAATAACCTCTTTTGCATCCCGAGGTAAACATACTATTTTCTCCCGCTATGACGAAAAAGATATTTACACTAAGCTCACCAATACTTGTTGAAATTAGTGAGTTAACGAATTTGAAAGGCATAGTGCGAAAATCACGAAGGCTTAAGGGAATTCGTTCTCAAGGGCCTTCTTTTTTGTATGCTTTTATTACGCGCGCGCTCCTAACTGGCTAATAACCAATAATTTCTTCACATATTCGATAAGCGTGCAATTATCGACGTGTTCGTAGATTATGTATCCATGTTAGTTTTTTCGATACTGATCCGGTAAAATAATTTAGCTCACAAAGATGCACCGAGTTATAGGAAGAAAGGGTAATGAGGTACCTAAAGAAACAGGTAAAAATTTATTCCTTCAAACGCCAAATGCAATTGAATTATTATCTAATTATAGTCAATCTTTATTTCAACTATTATCTAATCATCGGTTTAACTTTATGTACTTTCTATCTAGCTTTTACTGTAATTTGACGTCAGTAAAACTGTATTCTCTAAACAACTGGATTACTATTTTCTCAATTTTTTTCCTTTTTAGTGTGCTTTTACACCATTTTTACTTGTGATGGTTAAAAAATCATTATTACCTTGTTGTAATTCAGAACGTAATATCTCTGACAATAAATTAGTCAGCGACCCAAATAGGCTGTCTAAAAGTGGTATTATAAAAGCTAAAAACTTTTTTTATCAATCCGTTGATTAGAAAATCAATTTTAAGCAATCAGAAAAACAAAAAAGTTTCAGCGGCAAGTTTATACAACTCCGTCTTTTGGATTGATTCGTTCGTTGCCCGGGTAGAAAAATAAAAAATTTTACACTAAGTTTTAGCTAATTTTTTTGTTTAACAGCGGAGCAAAACTGCTCGTTTTCGCTCCGCTTGGGAGGAGCGAAAACGGACGACTCTATGTCTGGGAAAAAAATAATAAAAATCGCACTTTCTCCGTTTAAAATCGATTATTTGAACGTTTTTTCGATTTTTTCTAATTTTGAAAGTTCTTTTTTTCAAACTGGGGGTAAAACGACATACATCAGTTTCGATAAATATTTTTTAATCTTAAAGCTCCACGAAAACTCGTGTTTTCGTTCCGCTATTGAAGAAAATAGCATGTGTACTTCGAGAAAAAACTGGCAATGAGCGCCAGTTTCCGCTCTCGGTCCATAATATACTATTTCAGGGTCTGTGCTTCGCTTGACCCATTGAGATTACCTTGCTTCCTTTCTGACCTTTCGTGTGTGTAAACCGACCTTTTCCTGCCCCTCCTGGGGGGCTCGCGGGCGCGAAACTGCGCCGCCCAGCAGAATCGACCGGTTAGTGATTCGTTATGTTTCAGTACGCGTTTGTTTTCACAAGCCACTAGACGTGTGTGTCGCGTATTACGTCAAACATAGGATCAGGGTAAGTATCTTATATGAGTTATTTTAGTGTTCTAGAACCTCCTTATTTAAAGGATATGGAAGGAACATCGGAAAAGACTGAAAAATCTGCCTATTTGGCAAAGATTTGCAATCAATTGTCGGGCTCGTTAAGCCGACATAACCTCAAACACGCGTCCTCATTGACCGTGCCAATTCTCGGGCCGTCGGGCCTAATCACGCCGACAAGGCTCAGAGATGAGCCGCCGGCCTGGCAAAACCAGCCGTTGGCTCCCCAATCAGCCGTCAGGCCGAGAGGTTATAAAAGACACAGAACACGATCACCTTTGTTCTAACTATCAAATGTTCTAACTATCAGACACCAGTCTGATATGCATTCTCTCTTTCCAGATGAGTCGGGAAGAGTTGGTGCCCATCAGTCAGATCGTAAAATCGATCCCTCAGGAAGGCTTTCTAGCGAGGATAAAAGACCTGGCGGAGGACTATCTGCCAGAGGGCTGGCTGGAGTGGAAGATAACCAAGGGGGCCCAGGACTGGAGATCACCATAGACTCCCAGTCACTCAACAAAATCAGATTCGCGCTACCAACAGTGGGAATGTTGGAAGCCCGGGACCCAGAAGGCAACCCTATTTCTGAGAGAGACTATTCAGAGCTCAAAAGGGAACTGTTCTTACACCCCTTCGGGCGAGCACTTATGATTGCCCTAAGAATACTATGCTGCAACATACGAGGGTCGGTGTGGCAACATGACTTAGTAACCCAGGCAGTCAGTAAGACACAAGGCCTCCGAATGTCCCGAGAAGAAGCGAACTCGCGGCTCAAGAAAGCAAAATTCGATGAAGAGGATGAAGGTGAAGACAAGGAGAACGAAACAGCTGGGGAAGAATCCGAGGAAGACGCCCAGGAGGAAGACGTCGAGGAGGAAGCTCCTCCCCCAAAAAAGAAAAGTCGCGTGGACGAGCTGTTCGAGCGCCAGACTAGCCTCGAACAAAACATCCAGTCCGTCAAAAGACTATTAGAAAATTCTCTCTTGCCCCACATGCAGATCCCTGCGGTTGTGGCGGCAGAAGAAGGAAGGGGGGGGGGGGTAAAACAGAGGGGCAACCATCATCTAAATGTAAAGAAGCCCTTTGATTTTATTCCCAAAACAAAGGAACAAGAGCCCACGCTACAAGAACCTACGGCTGACATAAAAAAAAAAACAGCTTGGTGCTGAGAGCATGGTGCTGGGCAAACCAACATGGACTCACATCAGATACGTGGATGCGTAGAAGAGACTTCAGGCTGGAGGCATTTTCAATCGGCTTCAGGTGAACCCGCAGCTGTGTCACATTGTCCCACCGGGTGCAGACGCTCTGGAAAAAGCAGAGGCCAACTATGGAACCTTGTGCCACGGTCTCCTCCTCCTCCTCCAGCTAAAAGCCTTTTCGGAGGCTACTCGAGAGCTGATTAAAAAGCACCCTGAGGCGAAAAATACAGCCAAACAACTGTTTACAGGGAAAAATTCAAAGTTCAAGATTTTCTTGGACAACCTCTTACAATTTATGTGCGGAAAAAAGGCTGAATTAGTAGAGGCACGTCGCAAACTTTTGGAACCTACCAACGAACAGGCAGCCTCACTGCTCAAAAGCATTCCCCCAGGCGGATCATTTTTGTTCGAGGAGAAGGGGCTTAACGAGCTATTCACACAGCAGGGTAACCACTTTCGAGAGAACTTTCGCCCGAAGAAAACGCCGTTCACCCCGTAAAAAAGAAAACCCCGCCGAGCAAAAGAGAAAACCAAGCCAGAAGAGCTCTAAAGGCCGTACCAAAACAACATCCACTAATCAGAGACGAAGCTCTGACAACAGAGACTCCAGGTCTGAAGACAGAAAGAGGAAGAATTCCTCCAGCAGGGGAAAGAATCGGCGCTTTTGATGGCCACGCGACCCACCAGGTCCCCCTAAGGGGTCGCCTACGCCATTATTCAAGCCGCTGGGCGGACCTCGGAGCGCCGGAGACGCTAGTCCAGTTGCTAAATGGCTACTCGATCCTATTTACACAAAAGCCGCCACTAACACCATTCACCCAGGGGACCAAGGAAAGATTTGCGGTACGAAGATCACAGATGAGTACAGATGAGTACAGAGATAACGTCAATGGTCAAGGAGGGCATTTTGAGGGAAACAGAGGTAAGCGCTGGGCTTCTCTCACCAATGTTTCTTATCCCTAAGCCGGACGGCTCGGTCCGACGAATCTTTGACCTCCGATACTTGAATAAATTCCTTGCCCTAAGAGAATTTCGGTTAATTAATCATTTTAAAGTCCCCAAGTTTCTGCAAGAAGGAGACCTACTTATCAAAATAGATCTCCCCAAAGCCTATTTCCACATACCAATAAAGGACAGCCATCAAAGATTTCTAGCCTTGGCCTACAGAGACAAGGTATATAATATGACCTGCTTACCTTTCGGGTTAGCGTCAGCCCCTCAGACCTTCGTCAGTCTGTCTAACTGGACAGCGAGCGTTCTCCGGAAAGAGAATATCACGGTGGTCGTGTACCTAGACGACTTCCTAATCGCTAACCAGGACAGAGAAACCCTAATCAGGCAGGAAAAGAAGGCTGTCGAACTACTTGAATTCTTAGGCTGGGAAATTAATGTCAATAAATACCAGCTGCGTCCCGTTACCCAACTAGAGTTCCTAGGCATCTTGTGGAACCCGAGTAAAAACTTGAAATTTATTTCACAGGAAAAATGCGCAAAGCTGAGAAAATCATTGCAGAAGGTGAGAAACAGGGAAACATGGACCTACAAACAGGCGACCTCCATTTTGGGCGAATTAAATTTCGCGGCGTTCGTGGTCCCCCTGGGCCGACTGCATTGCCGCAGGATCCAGAGAGCAGCTCAGTTACTCCCCAGAGAGTACCCGCACGACTCATGCCAGATACACCGGAAATCTTCCGAGCAACTGCAGTGGTGGATAGAAACCTACCACCAGCCGACCAACATTTTCACAGCATGGAGAAACTCAACTTTAGAAACGTACAAAGCACCGTGGAGGAGGTGGACAGAGTGGGCAGCAAAAGCACGAGTGTACACAAACAATCCTTCACCACAGGACCTCGCACGGTTCCTTAGCTTTCTACATAGAGTCGAAAAACTGGCTTATAGCTCCATTTTAGTGCATAAATCTGTGGTCACGACGTTTGCTAACCCAGCTAGAGGTAAGGAACTAAGCTCACACCCGCTGGTGAGTCACATGATCAGAGCCATTGGCCTCAAAGAACCAGAGAACAGTGGATCGATCTGGGATGTCAATATTCTAGTCAGGTGGCTCCGGGAAAATACCCCAAAGGATGGAAATTTTTTCCTAGTCTCCAGATTTGTGGCTCTGCTGATGCTCCTAATGACTAGCAGGAGAGTCCAAGATCTGACTTTATTAAGTCTAGACAAAGATAGTTTTAAGGAAGAAAAAGACTGCCAAATATTTTGGTCAAAATTTGGATCTAAAACAGACCAAAAGAACCATAGACAATAGCCTTGGAAGTTCGTAAAGAACAACATTCTAGACATAACTTACTGAATAAAAGAACTACGGCGACTAAGGGAGAGGAGAAGAGGACGAAAGAAGATCGAAGTTTATAACAACACGAGGGACAGTCAAGCCCGCCTCACGTACAGTGATAGCTGGCTGGATTAAAACAGCCCTGAAAGAGGCAGGAATCACTGCTTCACTAGGCAGTTGTAGGGCAGCGGTAGCCTCCGCCAGATTCTGCAATAAAACCCCCGTCGACAAGATTTTAAGCCTGGCAAACTGGAGGGGTGAAAAGAATTTTTTTAAATACTATACTGCAAGAATATTGATACAAACCCCGAATTGTTATAGGGGAACTACAAAGAATTGAATCGTTCCATCCTCTGTAAAGTCTTATCATTCTTCAAATTTTAATAAAATAAATAAATATAGAGACATGTCTCCCCTGATCCGAACGTCACTGCACTTCAGAGTGCAAAATTTCCTGGTCACAGTACACCTTCCGCAGGCCGATAGAGAACAAACATCTCAATGGGTCAAGCGAAGCACAGACCCTGAAATAGAAGAGTTTTCCCCCAAAGGGGAATAAAAACTATTATTTCAGGTCTTGCGTAAGCTTGACCCATGGTCTGAAGACCTAGCCGGCTTCAACAGGTACTGAATATAACACTAACCGGCCGATTCCGCTGGGCGGCGCAGTTTCGCGCCCGCGAGTCCCCCAGGAGGGGCAGGAAAAGGTGGATTTACACACACGAAAGGTCAGAAAGGAAGCAAGGTAATCTCAATGGGTCAAGCTTACGCAAGACCTGAAATAATAGTTTTTATTCCCTTCGGGGGAAAAACTTTTCTATTTTAAAGTTATACTGCGCACGTCATTTTCACTAGATACACCGGAAAAATTACCGCTTCTTTCAAAATCGAGACGAACTGAGTTCGCTAGTTATGGAACTCACTGTCGTTCTTCCACGTGATTTTCTTCTCGTTTGGATTTCTGGAGTCAGGTACGTATCTGACAGATCTTCATCAGTCGTGTCCCAACCATTTTTTCAATGATCCATAGGCTGGCAGGGGCTCTGTATCCAAAAATTAAAAAAATTAGGTCCATGGATAAAATCTTCGTCATTTTGTTAATTTTTGGATGCTAAATTCAAATCCGTTTGAATTTTTTCGCTATTCATACTGGTTTTTAAATTATTAACAATTAAATGTTTATCCGCGGTTTTCATCCAAACTAACAGATATCGAAAAATTTATTTAGACAAAAATTGTTTAACGATCAATTTTTTACATTTTTGATCTCTTGGTCATTTTCCATATTTGCCATATTTACCAAGATATTGCATAAAGAATTTTAAAGCAAGGTAATCTCAATGGGTCAAGCTTACGCAAGACCTGAAATAATAGTTTTTATTCCCTTCGGGGGAAAAACTTTTCTATTTTAAAGTTATACTGCGCACGTCATTTTCACTAGATACACCGGAAAAATTACCGCTTCTTTCAAAATCGAGACGAACTGAGTTCGCTAGTTATGGAACTCACTGTCGTTCTTCCACGTGATTTTCTTCTCGTTTGGATTTCTGGAGTCAGGTACGTATCTGACAGATCTTCATCAGTCGTGTCCCAACCATTTTTTCAATGATCCATAGGCTGGCAGGGGCTCTGTATCCAAAAATTAAAAAAATTAGGTCCATGGATAAAATCTTCGTCATTTTGTTAATTTTTGGATGCTAAATTCAAATCCGTTTGAATTTTTTCGCTATTCATACTGGTTTTTAAATTATTAACAATTAAATGTTTATCCGCGGTTTTCATCCAAACTAACAGAGGTATCGAAAAATTTATTTAAACAAAAATTGTTTAACGATCAATTTTTTACATTTTTGATCTCTTGGTCATTTTCCATATTTGCCATATTTACCAAGATATTGCATAAAGAATTTTTACGCGTGTATTTCACTCTAATCGGTAGAGTGGGGGGCAGCCGAGTGAAAGGGGGGTTCCCGTACCATCACATATACAGTCTGCTCGCCATGCGATCGTGTTCTTGAGTATCATTTGTTTCATTGCATTTACTTTCCATGTCATGCAGGGGGTGCCCAGGGTGGGGGCACCTCGTGAACTAGCGATCACGCATACCCGAGCTACAGGGGATAAGCTGAGGTACAAGTCAATGACAGTGCCCAGGGTGGGGGCACCTCGTGAACTAGCGATCACGCATACCCGAGCTACAGGGGATAAGCTGAGGTACAAGTCAATGACTAAAACATAAAGATGAGTAGGCATCTACGATGCATGAATTGATTAGATCTTTTGAGTGAGACAGTGTATCATGGAAGCTTGACTCCACCACTCACAAGGGAAAACATAAAGATGAGTAGGCATCTACGATGCATGAATTGATTAGATCTTTTGAGTGAGACAGTGTATCATGGAAGCTTGACTCCACCACTCACAAGGGAGTTTGTATACAGGGCATGTACTTCTGATGACGAAAATTGTAATAATTGTAATACCATGATAATAAATCGAACTACGTAAGGAAGTACAGGCCGTTCCGATTATGTATGCAAACCGACCCTGATGGTTCACCAGGTTCCAAATAATACCGGAGGTTTCGCTTGGACCCTTAATGCCAGGCATTCGAGGGGGGTGGGGGGTGGGGTCGTCCTCGGGTGTGGCATCTCTGGGTTCGTCGGGACTCGGAGTATAGGTCCACGGATTAGAGTGAAATACACGCGTAAAAATTCTTTATGAAATATCTTGGTAAATATGGCAAATATGAAAAATGACCAAGAGATCAAAAATGTAGAAAATTGATCGTTAAACAATTTTTGTCTAAATAAATTTTTCGATATCTGTTAGTTTGGATGAAAACCGCGGATAAACATTTAATTGTTAATAATTTAAAAACAGGTATGAATAGGGAAAAAATTCAAACGGATTTGAATTCAGCATTCAAAAATTAACAAAATGACGAAGATTTTATCCATGGACCTCATTTTTTTAATATTTGGACACAGAGCTCCTGCCACCCGGGTAAAAATGAAGAATTTTCAAACGGCACTTGAACTGCATTTGTACAAAATACTCAAACGGCGCTCATACATGGTTCGGGTAGTGAACAGTTTTGTTCAAACGGTGCACAAGCAGAGCTATAATTTAACTCGAAGGACACTCGAATCAATTGAGAAGAACGTCGTCAAGATCCGAACGGCCCTCGAACAACGTACGAACCGAGCTCAAACGGTAGTCGACCGCAGCAGTATCGCAGTATATATAGATATGGTTATCAATGTATAAAAGAATTCATTCAAAAAACTAATTACAAGTATCGTTTTTTTT
>MVJL01004690.1:0-22972 GCA_002156465.1 Macrocentrus cingulum
AAACATAGCCCTTGCTTTCCCAGTGCACATTCGTTTACCACCCCCAACACTAACACCAACCATCATGTTTTTTTTTTGTAATAATCTAATAGATGAAAATTTTTTTTTTATGGTATTTTTAAAAATTATTTCTAATTGTTGAAAATAAAGTTATGATTATTGGAAATATCCTCATTTTCGTTTGATTTTTATAATTCAATTTTACTGTTTATGTTATATGTTTTATTTTTCTATATTACTTTGAATTATAACTTAATTTTCGTTTGATTTTTATAATTCAATTTTACTGTTTATGTTATATGTTTTATTTTTCTATATTACTTTGAATTATAACTTTAAAAATTTCTGTGAAATGCATTTTAATTATTGACTATTATTTTTTAATATAAATTTCAATATATAAAAATAAACACACAGCCCTGATCGTAATTCTTTACCAATTTATTCTACGGTGGCACCAATCTCTTCGTTATTTAACGGAGTTTGTTCGTATTGCAAGCCAGATTCTAAATTGTAGTAGTTTCATAGTTATTAATAAAAAAGTAAAGCAATGTCGAACGTTTTTTCCTCGAAATCAAGCCCATATCTATTTTCATAGTAAATGACTTTCGCAACTAAATTCAGCGGTCGGTAATTTACCGATGAAATTATAATATTGAACGCATATACGGTGTGTGCTTTCTATGTCGCTTAGCCGTATTTTTTATTATTTATTTATTTATTTATTTTTTTTGTTTTTTGTTTTTTGTTTTTTTTTTTTTTTTTTTCATGAGATGCATTTTTAATTTTTGACTTGAAAAAAATTTTTCAATTTAAGAAACATGGTTTACACTATAAAAATTTCCTCTGTATAATTACATAAAATGTTTCAGAAGCAAAATAGCGTATCAATCGTAAAGTAAAATTATAGACTTGAGTTTGTAATCTTACAAAAACTTTTTGTAAAAAAAAAAAAAATTTTGCTCTGTGGACTTGAACCCGCGCCCGCAGGAAGCGTATCCGTGAACAAAAATAAATTTCGGTCTTTTTTTTATTATTATTGTTAATCGTAGAACTTGCCGCCGATCCCCTCATAGTTGTTTCCAGTTGAATTAAACAATTGATAAAAAATTTGGAGATTTACAAATTTTTCTGTGGAATTACAAATGAGTTGTCAACTCACAAACCAAGGTTTGTAATCGATTTTACGATACAATTACATTGTAATTTCACAAGACAACTGTGATGTAGTTTTACAGATTTTTTTTTACAGTGTAATATTTTACAGTGTAATAAATTTTTTTCATGTTTTCACAATTTAAATAAGTTTTCAACTAACAAAAAAATAAGATATGATAGACAGTTAAAGAGTCGTGAATAATAATAATGGAATACTTACGTGATATCAGCTGTAGCACTTTGTTTTACACTAAACTTCCCGTTGAATATATTTGCACATCTAACTTCTATCATCTAGATATCAGCTGTAGCACTTTGTTTTACACTAAACTTCCCGTTGAATATATTTGCACATCTAACTTCTATCATCTATGAAAGTTCGCATCAAACTAATTCTAACTGCTTTGTGAAAAGGTGGGTTGTAAATGAAAATCATCAGTAAGAACTGATTGGTGGATTTTCGACCCATATGAAAGTTCGCATCAAACTAATTCTAACTGCTTTGTGAAAAGGTGGGTTGTAAATGAAAATCATCAGTAAGAACTGATTGGTGGATTTTCGACCCGCCTACAAGACCAGAAAATTTGTTTTGCATGGATTTGTGAAAAGGTGGGTTGTAAATGAAAATCATCAGTAAGAACTGATTGGTGGATTTTCGACCCGCCTACAAGACCAGAAAATTTGTTTTGCATGGTTAACGAAAAATCGCACCTTTCCTAGGTCCTCAAGACCGCCTTAACTCCTCGTCAATAGAGATGAAGAGACGAATGGGACAAACGTTGGGTAGTGGCCAAAACCGAAGGATGGTGCAATTTTCCAGGAATAGAAATCTTAAAATTTTCACCTGAACTATGCACAGGACAATTTATGTCTGCCGCTCAAGTGATGTTAAAGGATGACAAGGGATTAGGCGGCGATGGCGGCGATAACCCAAATTACACTATCTTTGGGTTATCGCCGCCATCGGCATTGAAACAAGTGGGTTATATTTGGTGAATATAATTTTTATTTTATTCTGTACTTACTTGGCCCTGGCTGGAGAAAAATGTAGGGAAGGTAAATTTGTTATAAATAAAATGACTCGAACAGTTACATTTTGTTTAATGACTATTTGGCCGGAAGGACTTGAGAATTTATTTATTTAATTGGTTTTACGTGGCGTGAGATACTCGTTGTAGAGGTAGGGTGACTTACAATACGTCGAGAATATTCCGATTAGCGGGAGATGACCTGGCCGGGCTGCGGGAATGACGTTGGTGTCTCGGTGAGTTCCTCTCTGCGACCTCGTGCGACCTCGTGATGCGGGGAATTATCTCTGAGTTCGTTGAGTCACTCGTGTCCTGGTGTTTTTCGTCTCTGGTGTTATCACAGGATACTCGGTGGAATAGCACGCCCAATATGGCTGAGCGCGCTCAAGGTAGACGAACACGTTGTCACTTGGGCCGTCGGAACAAGATTTGGCGACGAGCACACCGTAATTTATTTGTCTCAGAGTTTTCTCTTCAACTGACTCACAGGAACTTTCCCCAGGCACTCAATGAGACTGTCTTAGCTTCTCTGCACAGTCTGGGTCACTCCAGGTAACTCGTTGCCTCCGTTTTCGATGAGATTCTCTTGGTTGATTCACGAGAGGAAAATTTTGTGTCTATCGTTGTCGCGTGTCAGTCCAATATTTAATCAGTCAAACAGATCTCTAACACCCACAAAACCTCATATTGCTAGGAGCGCGCGAAATTTTTTGAAAAAAACTGCCAGTGGAGTTCTGCTCGGTCGGCAAGCAGAGCTCTATATCTGGCAGTGACCCTATACATCTACTTTCAATCACCAGACCCATTACTGCTCTTTGACATGTAGACGAATGGTTAGAGTTTCACCTCGAAAGTTCGCCACATGGCCATTCTGATCGACTATTCGCAGCTGCAAGTTGTGTATAGTCTTGACGCTGACTGGAAGGTCAATGATGTGAGATAGAGCTTCCACAATCTTATATCCTGGTGGCAGACTGGGAAAAAATTCGTGAATCGTATGAACCTGTCTGTCATTATTGTATGCTCCAGCAGAAATATTACACTCTACAAGGAGTGAGTTGACTTTCGAAATGGCCACCGGGCGATATAATCAATATTTGCGGTTAGGTTTGAGAATCTGTGGTTTAAATCCCAATAAACGACCAATCGAATCATGCGGGAGAAAATCAACTTCATGACTACACTCGATTTTGCTGCACAACGTATTGTTATTTGCTTGCAATTGTATTTTTATACCCAAATCATTCACTACAGGAGAAAATCAACTTCATGACTACACTCGATTTTGCTGCACAACGTATTGTTATTTGCTTGCAATTGTATTTTTATACCCAAATCATTCACTACTCGTTTTAAATACTCCACAATATTATCGATTTCATACCTCCCCATAGGTATGGTTATAACATGCTTACCCACGTAAAACTTGTCGCTACCAATATCGATACGTTTTAAATACTCCACAATATTATCGATTTCATACCTCCCCATAGGTATGGTTATAACATGCTTACCCACGTAAAACTTGTCGCTACCAATATCGATATTTGGAATCGAATGAAATGTCAACAACTCTACCAACCGCACTGTGTAGCTTTTCGATGGAGATAACTCAATGGGTGGGAAATAGTGAGCCTCCATCGTGTAGGTTGCCCCTGATAAAGTCAATGTTAACAACTCAGACATTGTTACGATACTGATTGGATTTTTTATTGTCCAGTGCACTTTATTGTTTGTTACAGAGAAACATCAGATATAAATGTCCGCAAATTACAGTAATAAATTGTTAATGTCGCTTCTGATTAAACTTGATAATGCTACCAACACCGAAATATTCCATCAAATCTTCAGGTGGACGCAGATCTCCAAAACTATCGAAGTATGTAATGCTTCGTCCAGCCTTTCTGTATGCAACCCAATGCGTACCTGGTCCATCATTATCATCCAGGTTTACAATGGCTGCTTTACTCTTCAGTAGACCGGATTTTGGTAGATGCTTTCTCATGGAAACACCTCTGAAATTGGGTATCTCGAAAATTTTCGCATATTTAAAAATATCAGCTTCCGTCAAAGCTCGATGTGACAGTATTCCTAGTTTTTTGGATAGGGTTGTAATGGAGTCCTAATCCCTGCAGCACCACCTGCTATGGCCCTTGTTGCACTTAAACCGGCAAATAGTGGAATTAGAAACGCAGGCAAGGACCCTCCAATTTCCATTGGTACTGGAATAACTCGTGGGATGTAGGGCAGTAACAGCCGCTCGGTCCGTGCGTAGCTCGGGCGATCACCCAAGCTAAGCGCAATTGAACGCGGTCCGTAACTGGTTGGGTGATCGCTTAGCTGCGCGCTGGACTCGAACGGAGGTCCCTTTGCCAAGGCTTGGAGTGAAGAATCCAGTGATCGGAAATAAACGAAAATTTATCTCCGATCAATGGGACTTCGCTTATGCCGACTGTACTAGCATGGGTTTTTTCTGTGGTTTCCTCATACTACGGTGCTTAAGCACCGGGCAAATGCAGTACAGAAAGCACAAGTCTGTCCACAGCCGCATGCTCAGGGGAAGCAGCCCAGAAAACGCTAAGTTTAAAAACGCCGAGTAAACCAGCCCCTCGTGACAGGCAAAATAAACCTACAGACAAGTATAAAATAAAAAAAAAAAACTGGTGGGATGTGTATCTTCTTTCTCCACCAGCTGCCTTGACAGCTTGACAGTCTTCCGTGCACTCATCAGGGCTATTTTAATGGGATTTTTAGGTCCCGATTTCACAAATTCTCTCGCTGAGGTGATGATTGATTTGAGTGAATGGGTTTTAGCACCCGTGCCACGTTGTTAAACCATCTTTCTCTTCTTAAGGCTACCCTTACACTTTCTACGCAGACCACTCCTACGATGTTTGACCTTTTCCCTCCTCTTAGCAACACCTTTACGACGTTTTGTCCTCAATGCCGCGGCTCCTTTACAAAGACTCGAATCCTTAGCAATAACCCGCTTCCAAGCTGCCCTGGCAAGAACCTGGTCAGCGTTGTTCCGGGCGATGATGTTGTCCTGGTCCTTAGAACACGCTATATTATTATATTTATTTCTGTATCCCCGCGCGCTAGTCTCTTTGCCAATTTCGTTCCTGGACCACAGTACTGGTAACCAGGCACATGCAATTCAACTGGTAGCTTGTTGATAATGCTATTCAGAATACTAGCACATAAATGTTGGAATATACTTTGGTTGTTTCCAGATACTTCCGGTTGTTCCTGAATACTTCCGGTTGTTAGCCAATATTTACCAATGTTTAGCCATGTTTCCGAATAGTTATTAAAGTTTATCAATGTTTCCGAATGTTTTAAAATGTTTCCAGATATTAATATCGACCTGGGTATTAATAGTTTCATAAATGAAGATGTTTAAAGTCATTCAACCATAGTTGAATCACGAACGTATTGAAATGGATATTGAATCGAGATATTTAAGTGCTGCAGCAGGTTGCAAAAGCCAGCCATGCCATCCGACAAAAGTGCAAGTCACTCAGATCGAATAGTCGATCGGTGGTCCGTGTGGTTGAGCGTTACTTTGCCACGCGGAAGACCGAGGTTCGAATCTCACAGTGTCGCCCCGACTGTCGTACATGACGGACATGCGAGACAGCGATCCCACGATCTGACCATACAGTGCGAGAAGACAGTGCGAGAAGACAGTATAAAGTAAATAAGAGCGATTAAAATATATACAGTGAAAATCAACGATCATTTATATAGTTTAATTCATAGTGAATATAACCATACAACAAGTGGAAATATAATAATCCAACGCCATACCGCCAAGGCGGGCGGTATGGCGCCAACCGAGAAAAGGAAAGCCGGAGACGACAATAACCCGATAACCCTCTCTAGTGCAAAAACACCGAGGAAAAACAATGAGATAAGAAAGATAAAAAAATTTAGTCCAATCACCCTTGAAAGAACCTACGAGAAAAAACTATCAAAATTATCACAAGGCAAACAACAAAAAGAGGTTAGGATACCGACCGAAACACTGAGGAAACTCGGCAAACCTTCAACTCAAAGCATAGATGACGCCACCATGGAAGATATCAGTGAGGGCTCGCTTAACTGGCAGAACCCGAATCCAAGAAAAACGGCACCGGCCCAACAAAACAAGGACGGTAACCTAAACTGCGATTTTACTAACATAAACAGATTTGACGCGTTAGACAAAGACAACAATATAAACAATAATCATGATCTAGGTACTGTTATCAATGAGCAAAATCAAAATACACCACAATCACAAGATAATATTCGCACCAACAACGCCCGTAGACCCCCTCCAATACATGTGCCTAATGCGCAAGTAAAGGAAACTGTCGAAACCTTAAATAAAAACACATCCATCAAAAGTCAATTTAAAGTCAAACGTCCAATTAACTCAACCATCCTAACGATTAACTGCAACACAAACGATGCTTACCTTGCAATTACTCGAACAGGAAAAAGCGCCATTTTACACATTCACTCCCAAAGAAGTAAAACAACAGACAATTATTCTAAAAGGAATCACCTGATAATAAACACCTTTTTATCATCAGCATATACGCCACAAGCAGTGATAACACCAGAGACGCTTACCTAAACGAGTTCAACCGACTAATCGACTGCCTGCAACTCCATAAAAAAAATAATTATTACCTCATCGCAGGAGATCTGAATGCCCGTCACCCCGAATGGGGAGACCGGAGCTCAAACCAACACGGGAACCTCCTCATGAATTGGCTATCGACCCACTCACCTAGATACAGAGTAAAATTACTTGGCCCTGATGGACCAACATTTCTCCCTGCCAACACATACTTGGACATCTGTCTTATGGATAACCGGATTACAGCCACAAACTTAGTAAACGACACAATCCCCACTATAAACTATGACAGCGACCACAAAGCGATCCACATCATGATAACAATCGGACACAACGCAATAGAGCACACAGGAAGAGAGAACAAACATAAGTTCAAGTTCAAGGCAACAAATTGGGATGCGTTCACCAACTACCTACACGGCAATTACGCAGACCAAATACCAAACGACCGCAATCTCAGCAAAATCGAAATCGGCCAAGGAATCGAGAATATCGCTCAACATATCCGAGAGGCAATTACCGCTATTTGCCCAACCAACACAAAATACAACAGTGTTGACTGTTACACGAACAGGAAAATCAAGCGGCAACAAAAAATAAAATCTGCGTTACTTACCAATTACCATCGACTCCTACAGAACGACTGAGCAACAAGTCGACACACAAGAAAGCAAACAAGCACTTAAACAAATCAAAAAAACTATTCAGCGAAATTTAAAAAATCTATCGACCGCAGTTGGACAAGAATATACAACAGTATCAACCACTACGACACTGAGCTCAAAAAAGCTGCGCTGTGTGGTATATGTGTCTGCATATTATCCCTCGACAATTTTAGAATACATTCTAGATCAGCGTATACTACGAACGGAACCAAATCTTGATACATAAATTTTTTTAACTGCACAATTTTTTTTTCTGGAAATATTATTCTAATTTTATTCAATGAAAAACAATCGTCTCTGTGATTCAAAAATGATTTTTCGTATTTAAAATGACATAAACATCTATCTCAAAAATCCAGTGCAGATGTGGATTTCGATAGCTGACTTTTTTTTAATCGCGATAAACTGGTTAGCAGAGTCAAGTGAAAAATCGATTGATAGTGTTCAATATCGTCACCATTATTTTCATTTGGCTCTATATCTTCTGAGAGAGAGAGCTCCGACGCGTGTTTGGTGAATCGGCAACACCTTGGAATAATAATGTCGACAACAGCGTCGTGCCTGTTACTATAGTGGGGAGTAACGCATTCCCAGTGACAAAGGACTACAACAACGCAGCCGCAAGCAACCTAAGAAACCCCGAAATTGCCCCAATATCATTTTCTGCTGATGAACAAAATCTCCCAATCATAGAATGAGTCGTGAACTATAGGCCGACAATATCGGACCGTCGTGACCAAATGACACGAGCTCTCACTCGACAGCTACATATAGCACAAACCAGTGCCCAGATCGACTTATCCAGCACGCGTCTACAAGCAGAAGATGAAGCATTATTCATTGGTGACTACGAGCGACTCATCGCGCAGCGCACCGCGCCCCTCCAGACGCCGTACTCCGCTCCGTCAACACACGTTGCGTCTGCCGCACTACCATACTCAAGCCAGCGGCACACGAAAGAAAATCAATACTATCAATGTGTCGAAAACGCGTCAGCTCCGATTCTCCACAGAGGAGGAAACTCGCATGGTGAAGAACAACAGCAACGGTACCCCACGCGCGCCACCTACACCTCTATGGCCGCCTACCACGTGCCGCACACGATGACTGCAAACGCCTCTCACCCGATAACAACAACCAACCCTTTCTGGCGGGAGCCTACACCTGAGCACACTGAGTACACTGCAAGTCATTAGAATATCCCCTCCTATAGTACGTCACATCTCTCGACCAACCGCTCCGCCAACTATGGGGAATTACGCCGTGTGTATAGCACCTCAATGGATGGGGAACCTGACCAATAATGCGATAGTGGGAGAAACCTCAGACGGTAAACGTCTCTACAAGGTTGGTCGCTACCTGGCCCAGATGGGGGTGAAATTCCACGACGATGACGCCATATTGTTTTTGGAAAAAATATACGAGGCGTGTGTAGGATTTCACATCAGTGAGACCGAATTATTCCGCAGCATGTCAAGCTTGCTGTCAGGTAACGCAGCACTCTGGTGGCAAACCAATCGAGCCAGCATCTTTTCTTTCGACGACTTCTCGAAAAAGTTCAAGCTCCGATACTGCTCCGGAGCCAGGCAGCACCGACTGTGGTCCGAAATTAGATCCAGGGTACAAGGTGAGGACGAGCCCGTCAACGCGTACATTACAGCCATGAAGGGTTTGTTCTCTCAACTAGTAATCACCCCTCCGGTGTCGCTACAACTTGACATGATCTGTGCGCAACTAAACCCGCAACATACGATGCTCATTTCTCGGTCTAGAGTCCAGACTTACGATGAGCTAGAGGAGATAGCGCTGACGTGACAAACCAATTACTCAATGTCCTCAACTTTAGACCTCCTCCTATCAAAAAACAGTTTTGAATGTTGTCCCGTTCAAATAAGGACGTTCCCTGTATCGCGGCCGTGTGCCACTGCCAGCACCTAACAATACAAACTCTAAAAAATAAAATGAATGTCTCTCGACGTGCTGGAGCGCGAGTTACTTGCAAGCCAAGCGATAAATCAAGTCTAAACAGACTCATCAGTCTATTAAAATTTGCGACTGAATATTTTTCAAAGAGTAAAAATGTGTGTTTATAAATAACTGTCCTCTATCTGGAGAGTATGATACGATACCCCTTCCACCCCTTCCTTGCACCCACTGCACACCTAGACTTGATTTAATAAGTTCACAGATAAACTAAGCAACCGATCGAACATGCTGAGCACCAGAACACTTCTCTTCTACTCTATTCATTTCATCTCTCTTCTACCATATCGTCTCAATTCACTGTCATTGATAACAAGAAAACTGTAGGTACACTGACACTCGCACACTCAGATACAAACTCAACTATAGCCAAGGAAAATACTTCTTTCTCTCTCTTCAAGGACATCAAATTCTCTGAGGACAACCATCATGACATCAGCAAGGACCCAAAGGTCCGGGAAAAAATTGATACAATGGATCGCGCTGACGTACGCACTAGAGAAAGCATACATCAGGGCTAGAAGGAGGGCTGTGAAGCGGAGCGCAATTTTTCCCTGCGCGTAGTTACCACTAGGACTCGAAACGCTGCCCCCCACCCGACGATGGCCGAAACACCGTTGGCCTTGTAGCCACCAGCAACGCACGGCACTCTTGTGTCAAAACGTGATCGAACCGGTTGCTCTTATAATTAGTATTGAGTTCATGCTAAGTCCAGTTAACCTGAACTGTGAGTAAAAAGGCATATAATCTACTAGAGTGGCCTATAGAATCTACGTATGCATAACTCGACGAGCCCATAGCCCTGCGATTCCTGGTACACCTGTCCAACGAAGGAGAAACCTGTGGATTGACCGAGATATAACCTCATCACCAGTATTGTGTCACAGCTCTTATTCCTGAGAACAGTTTAGGAGAGTGGATTTCCTCCTAAACCAATCATGAAGCCCCTGATCATATTCAGCTACCTGGTCAGGTGATTTACCGCGTGTTTATTCCGTGAGAAAGAGAGAGAGAGAAAGAGAACACTACTCTCAACTACATACTTTTGTTCACTTCATCCACCATAGAATCATTCCCTTTGCTAACAATTGTATAGAGTCTCTATTTCACCCTGCTTGTACGATACTCACCGATATATTTGCTCTGTATCGAGTCTGTCAAGGTGAAAACTCAACCGTGTATCTAATTACTAACGCTATTTGAATACAGCCTATTATCTTGTTGATCTAAATTACCGAATATTCACTCTCTCTTACCACCTCCCAACTATAGTCTTTTCAGAAGCTCAAGGTAATTATCACATAATAATTACCTCCTAGATAAACCATAACATACTTTTGTGCACGGCAAGCAAAAATCAACCTGTCGCGTCACACACTATAAAAAATATCTGTCATCGTGTTCGTCGTTCTACATCGTGTAGAATGGTCTTTCAATCATTTTCAACTATTTATGGACCTCATTAATAATTGATTTAATTCCACGCCGGATGGAACCCGGGGGTGATATAGGGGTGTAAAAAATTGTTATATCGTTTTTTTCAGCTATTTTTCATAATTTTGCATTCTTTTAGGGCTTTTTATCGAATGACGCCCACCTGTACAGGGTGTCTTAGGGTCTTAGTGTACTTAGGAAAATAAAAGGGTGTCTGAGTGTGGTAAACTTATTAAAATAGCTAAAAAAAACGATATAGAAATATTTATACACGCCCATACGCCGGTTTTCTAATTCACGCCCAATTTTCCTAGGTTCCTTAGACACTAAGACACCCAGTAGAGCCGAGCATCATTCGATAGAAAGCCCTGTCTATCCGTACGCTTTCCCACACCACCTTGCGGTAAGGTATACAAGGCGCGTTTTTTTTTACATGGTGTCCCCAGATAGGCCTAGTCCATGCACTTTATAGTATGTGATACTCAACACTTTGGGCAGATGTAATGACCATTAAAGTGCTTCGTGAATACATGGGCGACGGATTTCTGCCGATTCCTCGTTTTTTTTTACCCTTGGGACACTTTTTGCATTGCCATCCATTTGCAGATACAAAGGTCAGGCAGTCTCCCCACGGAATAGTCCGATATTCTTCCGGAAGGTTGACTATGACCTTTTAGTGCTGCTCGATGAAATCCAAATTAGTTTCTCTAATGCTCCTTGGATCCGTCCTCCTCAGCTATCCGCCTGTTGCCTCGCTTCGGACGTAGCCGCTTGCTGATGCATTTTTGGAAAACTCACTAAATCAATCAACTGGAAACTCACACTGGAAACACTAAACTAATGCACAATTTAGCACACTTTCCACATTCCAAAATGGACTGCGGGTTTCTGTACTCTCTCTTTGCATTTTTAAATGTATTTTACAGCATGATTTCGAGGAGATGAAGCCTTATACAAGGCGCGTTTTTTTTACATGGTGTACCCAGATAGGCCTAGTCCATGCACTTTATAGAATGTGATTCTCAACACTTCTTCCTCTGGCAATGCTTTTTGGCCTTTGTTGGCGAAAACCGATCCACGTCGCACTTCGGGCAGATGTAATGACCATCAAAGTGCTTCGTGAATACATGAGCGACGGATTTCTGCCGATTCATCGTTCTTTTTCGACCGTGGGGACACTTTTCGCATTGCCATCTATTTGGAGATACAAAGGTCAGGCAGTCTCCCCACGGAATAGTCCGATATTCTTCCGGAAGGTTGACTGTGACCTTGTAGTGCTCCTCGATGAAATGCAAATTCGTTTCCCTAATGCCCCTCGGATCCGTCCGATCGAAGTTTGATGCTCCGTCTTCCGTATCGGAATCAGTTCCACCAAACCCAACGGCGTTGGCATTGTGCTGCGAAGAACGTCCTGCCACGTTGCTGTCGCCATCATCCGATGGTCTAGATGGTCCTGCACTGGATGGTCCTGTCGACACACTGTTGACATCCTGGCCTAGCTCGCGCAGTTTTCTTGTCAACACGGCGTTCTCCTCCATCAGCGCGGCGTTGTCCTTCACCACCGCGGCATTCCCCTCCTTGAGTGTTTGGTTTTATCTAAACAAGGCATATTCTTTGTCCAGGGACTTGTTCACATCACCAGCCAACTCGTCCACGTCCTTCTGATATTGCTCGAACAATCGTTCGTACACGTGTCTCCAGATAGGCCTAGTCCATGCACTTTATAGTATGTGAGTAGTATCGGGTAGGATTCTGCGAGACATGGGGGGGAGGAGGGGGGAGATAAGGAGACGTAAGTTTTGGAGTGTTCATTTAGACAAGGGGAGCAATGCCGGGACTTGTTAATATATGCAGCTGTGTTTTGTTGGAGGGTGTCGATTTATGAGGTAGATATTTTCCAGGAGTGCTCACTCCTATAGAAGTCCTCCAAGTGTATGATAAATGTGGCACAATACCTCTAGCAGAGTGCGATGAGCGCAGAGGAGGTTATGCTGATATTCTCTCGTCTCAGGAATTACGCACTGAGAACTATAGGTCACCAACTTCTTCTCCACTGCTTACAGATGTTTCTTACTAGACAATATACCTTTTGTAACACAGAGGTATAACTGGAATTACTTTTACACCAACAAGTTCACGTAGCGCAACTGTCACAACGAACGTCCAAGAGTGTAATGTGCCGACGGCATGAGGCTGTCCGTCGCGCAGGGCACCGGTGACGTGTAGTTGCGCCGTGAGGGGGCAGCACCTCCCGGGCAGTGATTTGTGAAGTGCTCGGAGGTGCGCCCTGCTTCCCAGCCCTCCTTCTAGCCCTGTCGTGTGCTCTACTCAGAGCCTGCGTCAGGCGATCTCCTGAATATGGTGTTGGTCGACAGGAGCTCCTCCAATGGTGGACTTGGTGATCTTGGGTCGTGGTTTCCTGGCTGCTGGCGTGTTCCGATGAGTGTTCGAGAGAGAGAGAGATGCGATATTGAGAGATATTGCAAATTTTGATATAGAGAAAAGATAGGTAGAGTAGTGTTAATTGTAGCTGGCTTGCGTTGATTCAGTTTCTCTGTGAACTCGAATTAATAGCATCAGTTAACATTGGAGAGAATACAGGTGACCATTGATCAGGGGTATGGAGAGAAAACAAAGGGGTCCTGATCTGGAGGCAATGTGCAAATTATTCTACTTGGAGGAGTAAGTTTTTCCCTTTTCCCTGGTAAAAAAAAGATCGTAAATAACCGTAATTTACGATTTGTTACGAACGATTTTTACGATCTTAAAAGTAGTATTTTTGCAGTGAAACATTTTTTGTAGATAGTTCCTAATATTCCAAAGACATTTTAAGAGGGTTCAGCGTAATATTTTTAGTGGAAATATTTATTAAAAATTTTTTAGTTTCGAATATTTTTTGATGCAGATAGAAGTTAGATTTCACCACCATCTAGCGCATATAGGGAGGGTCGTCTCACAGAAGGTAAGTAGAAATGGAAAATTCGTTCATTCATAAAATTATAGATGTCACGACCATTCCTATATAACACAGTAAAATTAAAATATTGAGTTACATATTAATTTATATTGAAAAAATGAAATATTTAAAGTCTCTCGATAATGAAAAAATTTATAAAAAAAAAATACATAGAAGAAAATATAAAAAAATAAAAATATAAAAATATAAAAGTATAAAATATAAAAAACCTTCGATATAAATACTTAAAGTACTCAAAATTTTACTTGAAAGTATTTGTTGAGGAATGTTGTTAAAATCACGGATATACATTATTTTATAAATAATAATGAAAATTTTTTTAAATATATATAAAAAAAATAAAAATATAAAAAATCTTCGATATAAATATCCGATAAAAAAAAAGTGTGGATATATAATTATGCATCGATAGATCAGATTTATGTCTAATCATGCATAATGATGTATGTTCATGTATATTTATGTATAATTTAATAAAACCTTTTTGATATGGTTGCATATAATTATACATGATTTTTTAGTTTATTCATATTTATACATAACAATGCATGATTTTACCTACATATATCAAATCCTGTCTAATGGAAAATTCTTAAATTTATACTTAACTATACATAAATATACATTATTTTCTATATTTATGTAGAGCAAGACATGGTTTGATCTGTCAACATGTTTATGTATAACCAAATTATACATAAACATGCATAATTATGTCAACTCTTTTTTTATCGGGTACCTCAAGTACTCGAAATTTCACGTGAAAATATTTGTTATTAGTGGAGAAATGTTGATAAAAATCACGGATATGCAATATTTTATAAATAATAAGTTGAAAAATTTTTCTTCCAGAAAAAAATTTTGTTAAACGTTGGAAATGCTTTGACCTTGGATAATTGGATTGAAAAAGTGAATATTACATTTTGCTACTTAGCCTATATCAGACGAACTTATCAGAGGAAAAAAACTTTATGGCTCCAACGAGGAATATCCATACTTTGACCCTATCAATCGACCTTATCAGCGGTGAAACATTTCATTTCGTCTCCGAATCAGGATACTAATGTCCTGACCTTATCAATCGACCTTATCAGCGCCCAGAAAATTCTGATGACCTTCGAAGCTGGACTTTTCGATACTTAAATCTTACCAATCGACCTTTTCGGCGGTCAGAGAATTCCCCCTAAACTTTCTTACTCTGTCGACTCGAAAAATTATTCCCGCCATCTTGGACCTCATCTTTTTGACCTATATAATACAGAAATTCATGTGTTGCTAAACCCTGTGAAAATATTGATTTTGATTTGTACATTATGGGAGTTGATGTTGATATATTTATTGTATTACAATATCAAAATATCTATATGAGCCTTGTATCAAACTCGCACAATCAATATTTGTTTAACTGCTGAATACTCGATAGTTTTTATTCGCTATCGGCCCCGTCGTGACTTGTAGCTGACCCATCCAAGTCTTCTTTATCATCACCCGTGCCATCTTCGTTATCCTGGGTATATTTTGTTCGAGCATAAATGAAATGTCTGCTCATCCAAAATTTCACATTTTTGGTCGACAGCGTCATTTCTCTGCGGTTTGGTAATTTATTAAATTCCTGCAGAATCTTCGCTATACCTAAATTTTTTTCTTTACACACATATCTAATTTTGTAAAATTATATTTCTTATATATTTACCATTTAAAAAAAAAAAAAAAACTAGAATTTCGAACTTAAAAAATGCAGTTAGGGAAGATTAATCTAGTGAAACAACACTGTGATGCAGGCAACTATCGTCTTCCTTCTTTTAAATTTTTTCGCCAAACTTCCATTTTTTATAGTTAAAAATTCCTAAACGCTTCTTTCACAGTGTCGTTGCATGCTCCGAGACGTACGTATTATTTTTGTAATAGTAGCTTTCGTCACTTTCGTAAAGTTCCTCACGCGTGTTCGCTTCAACACCATTTTCGCTTGATCGGCAAGTGTTGGCCAAATCCCGTCGATTATTGCCTTCACCCTTTCCTTCATGTTCGATGCATATTCTGCGGTTTCAGCGGCGACAAGCGTCATTTCCATATCGTCATAGAATGATACCTAAGTGAGAATATTTTTAAATACCAAAATGTATCCAACTAATCGAAACGAAGGTTGGAATCCTCATTATTCATCGCGTATTTAAGAACATTAAGATTTTAAATTTTCCTTACAATTTTTTCAGCTCTCTTCTATCTCTGCTATTAAAGTTTATATTTTGCTATAGAATTGTTATGAAATCTGTTTTTCTCACTACTGCGCCGAAAACGACGACTTTCGTCCCGCTGCGCGGGACGAAGTCCCCGTTTTTCGGCTCCGTCGATGTGAAAAATCGTATACACATCACCTCAGATCACATGTTTGTCGACCTCACCTCCGCTTCGGACGACATCTAAATTCGCCTGGGCAGTACCCATTAAAAATAAGACAGGGGTTGAGGTTGCAAATGCAATGAAGTCAGTTTTTCAAGATGGTCGTATCCCCAAGCATCTCCATGTCGATCGAGGCAAAAAATTCTACAACAAAGAGTTCCAAGCTCTCATGAAGAAGCATAAAATAAATATGTACTCCACATTCAGCAACATGAAAGCATCCATATGTGAGAGATTTAACCGAACATTGAAGAATAAAATGTGGCAGCAGTTTACATTTCGTGGTACATACAAATGGATTGATATCTTATCAGACTTGATTGAACAATATAATAATACTAAGCATCGAACAATCAAAATGAAGCCTGTTGATGTTTCTGGAATCAATGAAAAAATGTTGCTGAGAACCGTATAAAAACGTTTGAAATCTGCCCATCATTTTGCCGAATTTGCCGTTGGAGATAAAGTTCGTATCAGCAAACACAAGCATCTGTTTGAAAAGGGCTATAAACCTAATTGGACAACGGAAATTTTCACAATTGCAAAAGTGCAGCGCACCAACCCAGCGACATATAAACTCAAAGATTACCACGATCAACCGGTCAGCGGTGGTTTCTATGAGGAGGAGCTCAGCAAAGTTCGCTATCCTGATGTGTATCTAGTTGAAAAAGTTTTAAAGAAACTCGGAAATAAGTCGTATGTTAAGTGGTTAGGATTCAGTAATGATCATAATAGTTGGATTGATAATTTGGAGGTTTGATTGATGTATTATGTGGAGGTCAATAAATTGTAAAAGAAAATTTGAAGTTTTCTACCATTTATTTAAAAAAAGAAAAATCCACTACCACCACCTTATATATAATTAACATTTGTTGATCAAATTATTATTGCGCACGTTCAACATAACCCCATGGAAGGGTGTCGGTGGAATTTTCAATCAGCTGTCGTTTATCATCATTCCAACTTAATGCAATTTTTTCCTGCTTAACCGTACAAACTTTATGCTTAGAGCTTCTAATGAGATATTGGTCTTTTATCAGAATTGCATGGTCATTGAAACATCGTTTGAAGTCATCAAACGTAATAGATTGTAGAGTTGGCCCCTTGACACCCTTGGCACGCTTTTTCACTTTGCCATCACTTGCTCCTCGTCCGTCAATTAAGAGGCTAATCCTTCTATTCCTGAAGCCATGAATCTAAATGAATCGATAAATCTCAACCAGACTTTTGTATCCCCAACACGTTTCGATATGGCAATAATTTTTTTTTTTATTAATGGGTATAACTATTAGATCACCCTGAAATGTTGAATGTAATGCTTCAATCAAAAAATGTGAATCATAACCGGAAAAATTGTGAAAAACTATTGGAATAGTGTGAGATTGTCTAAATCGTAAATTGCATGGATTATGTGCAGGACCGCGATATTTACTAGTAAAATGACAATGGTCACGGATTCGTTTTTGATAGGGTGCAATAGGCTTTTCACAAATGTGACAATTTTCCACATTTTGTCGTCTTAGTTCATCATGTGTGAGTGGATTCATTGCAACAGCATTTTCCAAATAGTTGTTAACTCTTTCAGCCAATGCTTTGAGTTCATTTAAAAGCCATTCTATACACTCGGGGGATCTATTTAATTTAAATTCCGACAGCTGATTGTTAAAACTGCATTTTTGGAAAAAAGCTGCGCTGTGGGGTATATGCGCCTGCATATTATCTACCCCCAATTCTAGGATACATTCGAGATCAGCGTATACAATAAACGGAACTAAATCTTGATTCATGAATTTTTGAAACTGTAAAATTTGTTTGTCCTCTTCCGGAAATATCATTCTTATATTATTTGATGAGAAACAATCTTCTTTATGATTATCTTGATTCATGAATTTTTGAAACTGTAAAATTTGTTTGTCCTCTTCCGGAAATATCATTCTTATATTATTTGATGAGAAACAATCTTCTTTATGATTTAAAAATGATTTTTCATGTTTAAAATGTGTCATTTTACATTTTTTTACATTTTTGTGATAGATGTTTGTGTCAAACATCTATTACAAAAATGTAGTGCAAAAAATGATTTTTCATGTTTAAAATGTGTCATTTTACATTTTTTTACATTTTTGTGATAGATGTTTGTGTCAAACATCTATTACAAAAATGTAGTGCAGATGCGGACTTTGAAAGCTGACTTTTTATCAAGCGTGATAGACGGGTAATCCAAGTAAAATGAAAAATCGGTTGATAGTTTTCAATGTAGTGCAGATGCGGACTTTGAAAGCTGACTTTTTATCAAGCGTGATAGACGGGTAATCCAAGTAAAATGAAAAATCGGTTGATAGTTTTCTATATTATCAGCATTTTCATTCGGCTCGATATCTGTATTAATCAAGCGTGATAGACGGGTAATCCAAGTAAAATGAAAAATCGGTTGATAGTTTTCTATATTATCAGCATTTTCATTCGGCTCGATATCTGTATTAATCATTGATAAATGGATCGCCGGTTGATCCAAATTATTGTTACTCAAATATAACGGAACGGTTAGACTTTTAGTTTTATTATTTTCTAATTTTTCTGTCTCAATTTTTCTTCAACACCCACAACAGTCAACTGACGGCTCATCAAGAAACCTCAACCTTTATACAGTTTGAAATCCCCTCCATCCAAAAAATAGAAATTATTTATACAAGAACATTTTTTAAGACATTCTGAGAATAATACAATGACATTTTTTTTCTAAGAATTTTTTTATTGTGCGCAAATCTTAGAGATGTTCCTCCATTAATAACCACAAAAATGTCAATGTAACGTCGGAAATAATAAATCATTTAAGCATTATTCTCTATCAATCCTCACCACCTGACACTCACTACTTCACTACACACACTTATTACAGCCGAAAAAAAAATCGAACACTAGATAATTAGTATAATAATCACCACCCCATCACCACCCCAATCATTGTCACCGTCCTCCATGACGGTTGCAGGAAAACCCCACCTTCTTCTCCCACCCTCACGTCTACACCCCTTCAGCCCACTTACCCGATTTTTTCACTCGCTCGGTCGGTATATAGAAATCTATTTCTAGAACCCCCCTATAACATCTACTTCCCGCTGCAGATGATTTAATTCATCAATGAATTTTTCAAGGTATTTTTCCAAATTTGCAGGTTTCTCCGGTCCAGAATAAATAGCTACAGGAAAAGGACGATAGACATTGTTACTATTACTATGATAAATGCGGACTAGAATTGGCCAAAGTTGCATTGAACTCGACTTTGCGATCGGCAGACCATCTACATTGATATATAAGTAGAGGCAATTTTCTTCGTGTATCGACGGATTAACAGTCTCAACAAGAGTTGGAGTGATACCTAGATATACAATTTTCGATAATCCAGTTTCATCCATGTCCTCTATTGTATATTTTGATTCAGTCTTAAGAACAGTTTTTGCAGTTGCAGTCTTTGGCAACGATGGTAACAATCGCCTGCGCAAAATAAGCAGAAGCGTGTCAATACGTTTGTGAGGTATACCAGGATTTCCCTTCGCACACCATTCGCGTAGAGCCTCAATGTCATACTCATCGTTATCAATGTCATTTTCTCCATCAGATTCTTGCGCGTCTTGCTCACTTTTATTATCTGACAGTATTGTTCCCGAGTCGTCTTGTTTATGTACATAGGATGTATCGATTATTGCCGATTCATACATCTGATTGTGGATTGCAAATTCTTCACTGATATTCATACAGTCCCCCATGACCGACGTTATTGTGTCACTCTCAAACACGAAATCTTGTTCAAGCGACAGACATTCAAAGTCAGGGGGTGTTGATGCCGATAATGTTTCAGGAAAATTCAGATGTGTAGATGATGAATTGGTGTCATGATTTGCGCTGAGTGGTCGACGAGCTGTACGGTACCGAGCAACTCGTAATCGCGTCAGCTCACGAATTTTCCTTAGTCATTTATCTGAGTTACTCATTGTCAGTAGAATGAAAATAAACTGACGTGATATTGAAATTAGTATTTTTACAATAACACTGTCAGCATCAGCTGATTGATTGGCGGTGTACTTTGCGCGACATTATAACTGTTCCCACTGTCAATAATAGTAGAAATCTATATACCCAAGTGAGTAACGTAGACAAGGGCGGTTTATCCAAATTATTACAAAGATAGGGTAGAAAGTTAATTTTCAGATAAATACAAAAAGAAAAATTACCTCTGTCGTTGATATTGTGAAGCGGAGCGCAATTTTTCCCCGCACGTAGTTCCCACCAGGACTCAGAACGCTGCCCCCTACTCGACGATGGCCTCAACACCGTGGCTCTTATAGCCACCAGCAACGCACGGCACTCTTATGACAAAACGTGATCGAGCCGGTTGCTCTTATAATACGACGATGGCCTCAACACCGTGGCTCTTATAGCCACCAGCAACGCACGGCACTCTTATGACAAAACGTGATCGAGCCGGTTGCTCTTATAATAAAACCTAAATAGCGTTGTGTTTTTCCGCGAATTCTGAATATTGTGTTTTCCCACGAATTCTGGCTATTGTGTGTAGACTACAAGAAAAATTTGATTAGCCTGAACTGTGAGTAAAAAGGCATATAATCTACTAGAGTGGCCTATAGAATCTACGTGTACATAACTCCACGAGCCTATAGTCCTGCATTTCCTGGTACACCCGTCCGACGGAGGAGAAACCTGTGGATTCACTGAGGAAACCTCCTCACCAGGTATTATGTCACAGCTCTTCTACCTCAGGACAGTTTAGGAGAGTGAATTTCCTCCTAAACCAATCATCAAGCCCCTGATCATATTCAGCTACCTTGTCAGGTGATTTACCGCGTGTTTATTCCGTGAGAAAGAGGGAGAGAGAGAAACAACACTACTGTCAACTACATACTTTAGTTCACTTCATCCGCCATAGAATCATTCCCTTTGCTAACAGTTGTATAGAGTCTCTATTTCACCCAGCTTGTACGATACTAACCGATATTTGCTCTGTATCGAGTCTGAATTAGTTGATCTAAATTACCGAATATTCACTGTCTCTCACCACCTCCCAACCATAGTCTTTTCAGAAACTCAAGGTAATTATCACATAATAATTACCACCTAGATAGACTATAACATACTTTTGTGCACGGCAAGCAAAAATCAACCTGCCGCGTCACAATATATACAACAATTTCCATAGAAGAAAATAATAGTCAAGAGATTTCGTTTAAAAGCATTTGATCACGATGATCTTGATGAATGCCTGAGTTTCACCCTGTCAAATTTGACGGCGGGTATATTATCATGACCCTGACCTGGATCCTATCAGGAAAATCTTGTATTTTATATCCGAGTCAAATAGCATGCTCCATGAGGTTTCTCCACATACAACTTTTCAATAATATAGAAAAAAAAATGAGAGATGATGGAAAATATTCAATTTCAATGATTTGTTATTAAATTTTTTACACATCAATATTAATATAATATAATATTTTTTTACTCGACATCAGAAATACAGGCAAGATGTCATGATCTAGAGAGGAACTTTTAAAGGTATTATTATCCATTCTTATGATAAATAAAAATATAATGATCCTGATGAAGATATCATAAGGATAAACTGGTCTTAAAAAACAGATTCTCATTGCGGATCCCGCCATGAACCGATAATGCATACCCGAATAAGGCTCACGTATTTTTTTTTCTCTACTGAAATTCAGGTAAAATGTCATGATTTAGACACATTCCAGAATATAAATTTCGACTGTACGGAAAAATTCAATTTTCGGAATTTTCTATGCCAAAAATTCATCTATGAAACTCTGATAACTATTAACTGCTGCCACATTTTATTATCAGCATTTTCATTCGGCTCGATATCTGTATTAATCATTAATAAATGGATCGCCGGTTGATCCAAATTATTGTTACTCAAATATAACGGAACGGTTAGACTTTTAGTTTTATTATTTTCTAATTTTTCTGTCTCAAGACCATACACATTTATCAGAACGTTATTCATTTTTTTCGAATTTCGGCACGTCTTTTAGAACTATTGGAAATTTAATACCTTCATAATTTTACCTGTAACGGTAATGTCGGTATGCTGATATTCGCTCTGGACGGCCTACTGGTTCAGGCAGGGCCGCGTTGACGCACCATAGGAAGCAGTAGTTGTCATCATTCTAGAGATTTACCACAGCATGCTTCTGTTGAATGTCTCTTGGTAGTGGAACCCATGTTCCTTGGCCAACCTGCAGCGGGATGTATCTGCACATGGTTATTAGGATATGGTCCACTTCAACCATAGCCCAACCCGAATCTCGATCTTCAAATTCTTCGATTTTCACTAAGAGTGTTTCCACAGAGTCAGAATACCAATCATCGAGCGTTGAACCATAGCCCAACCCGAATCTCGATCTTCAAATTCTTCGATTTTCACTAAGAGTGTTTCCACAGAGTCAGAATACCAATCATCGAACGTTGCCCCATGGAGAATCGTTGCACTAGATGTTTGAAAAGTTTTCATTTCCTCTATCACACGATCGACTTTTGCATTTTCAAACTTGCAGGACAAGATCATGTACACTTTCAAATTCCCCTGTTCCTGCATGGTTTGAGAAATGTTCTCTATGATTGTTTGTTTTGCATCACTTAAAAACCCATTTAGATTTTTATG
>MVJL01004706.1:0-10284 GCA_002156465.1 Macrocentrus cingulum
TCCTATGTAATATCAATTATCAAAAGTTTTTCTTTGATAATTAATCGATGAAAAATTTATTTAAATGTGATTTAAATTTGTCAAGTATATTGGTAGTACAATTATTTTGGCGATGTCATTTCAAAATCCATAACTAGATGGCGCTGAGGGTAAATGTCATCATGTCATTAGTTTAATTTATTGTTTTGATGTTTATTTTATTTATTAAACGTATTGTTTACACAAGTTATGGGCATTCGTGAGTAATTAGTGAGTATTAATAATTTTAAAATATACATTTCTACTGTGAATTACAATTTATTAAACGTATTGTTTACACAAGTTATGGGCATTCGTGAGTAATTAGTGAGTATTAATAATTTTAAAATATACATTTCTACTGTGAATTACTTTATTACGTGAAAAATGAATCAATTGATTAATGTTATTGGTGATCTAATTGAGAATTTTATTGGACATAAACTTCCTACAATAAAAGAGGTTATAGCGGTATTTTTTTATCAAAAAAATATTCTTAAACAATGTTATTGGTGATCTAATTGAGAATTTTATTGGACATAAACTTCCTACAATAAAAGAGGTTATAGCGGTATTTTTTTATCAAAAAAATATTCTTAAACTAGATTATAAAAAAAGTATACGAATAACGATTGATAAACTTGATCTTATATGGTCTGAAGCTGGCATCCCAACGTGTGGGAAAAAATATGCCTTAAAAAAATTTGAAAAAATATTAGAGGAAGACAAAAAATTACAAAAATGTTCTCGACGAAGACGGTCTGCTACACAGATAAAAAATGAAGCAGTTTTTCATCAAAAATTGACAAAGTTATTCGATATTGCCAAAGTAAATGTCGAAAAATATCTCACTGATGAAAAAAAATTGTTTTTATCCGGTCAACGTTCAAAAAGTAGATTTGGTTTGATAAATAATAGTGTTGGATTAAATCCAGAGGAAAATCCTGACGATGCTATGGACGTAGAGCCTGTTGGTAAGTTCTGAACCAACTGCTACTTTAATTATTCATTTATTACTATTATCATATACTTTGAATTAATGTTTTCAGATACAAATGAACCTGAGCCTAACGTCGCTCTAGCAACCCAAAAATCTGCAATATTTCGATCGAACTTGTCAGCTACAACAAGTCATGTATCTACTGATGTATCTGATTTTGAAAGTCAACTCAGCCAACCAAAACAAATTCCAAAAATTGATGTAATGACACCTGAACTCTGTGCTGCACTCGATCGATCAAAAGTCACTCATAGGAATGCCATTTTCATTTTAGCTGCTGCGTACAAAAGTGTTGGAATTGATTTGTCAACTCTAAATCTGAGTTACAGTACAATTTACCGAGCGCGAAATAAATATAGATCAAATATTACTAAGGATCTTAAATCAGAATTTCACAAAGACGATCGTTATGTGGTGCATTGGGATGGAAAAATTCTCAGTGATATTAAAGGTTCAGAAACTGTAGACCGTATTGCAGTTCTCTTATCAGTTTCTGGGGTTGATCAACTTCTCGGAGTTCCAAAAGCTGACGATGGAAGTGCTCTTAAACAAGCTTCAGCTGTTATTGACACTTTGAACCAGTGGGAAGTTGCTCCGTATGTAAAAGCAATGTGTTTTGATACGCCACCTGTAAATACTGGTATAAATCATTTAATGTTTATAATTTTTATGAAGCTCGGATGTTTGATTTTATCTTTGTATCTTTTTTTGATTCAGGTATTCACAAAGGAACTTGTGTTATGATCGAAAAAGCACTTGGCAGAAAATTAGTTTGGCTTCCATGTCGCCATCATATAATGGAGATTATTTTGAGGGGAGTTTTTGAAGTTTTTTGGAAAACGACATCTGGTCCTAATGTTCCAATATTCGTTAGATTCAAAAGTTACTGGAACAAGGTTGACCAATCAAATAAGGGGAGTTTTTGAAGTTTTTTGGAAAACGACATCTGGTCCTAATGTTCCAATATTCGTTAGATTCAAAAGTTACTGGAACAAGGTTGACCAATCAAATTATAAAAGCGGAATGGAAGATGAAATTATCGCAAATACTTTGACAGGAAAAAAAGCTGAAATTGTTACTTTCATTAACAATTGCTTACAACAATCAAATTATAAAAGCGGAATGGAAGATGAAATTATCGCAAATACTTTGACAGGAAAAAAAGCTGAAATTGTTACTTTCATTAACAATTGCTTACAGGTACAAATTTTTTATTGCTCTTATTGAGACTTTTTAAGTCCCTAACTTTCAGTTGATTATTTATTTTTTATTTTTTTCAGATGTCACAGCCTCGAGATGATAAATCAAATTATAAAAGCGGAATGGAAGATGAAATTATCGCAAATACTTTGACAGGAAAAAAAGCTGAAATTGTTACTTTCATTAACAATTGCTTACAAGTACAAATTTTTTATTGCTCTTATTGAGACTTTTTAATCCCTAACTTTCAGTTGATTATTTATTTTTTATTTTTTTCAGATGTCACAGCCTCGAGATGATTATCGAGAGCTTTTACTCTTATGCTTAGTATTCCTTGATCCCTAACTTTCAGTTGATTATTTATTTTTTATTTTTTTCAGATGTCACAGCCTCGAGATGATTATCGAGAGCTTTTACTCTTATGCTTAGTATTCCTTGATAGTTTTTCTGAAGAAAATTTTTCCTTTAAACGACCTGGTGCCATGCACCATGCGCGATGGATGTCAAAGGCCATCTATAGCTTGAAAATATTTTTGTTTCGCCATCAGTTTAATCTTTTAGCTCAAGAAGAGAAAAATTTACGCCGAATTTGTATTTTTGTGATTTCATTTTATATTAGAGTATGGTATAATTCAACTTCTGCTATCCAAGCGCCGAACAATGACTTAGAGTTCATGAAGAATTTGATTCACTCTAAAAACGTAGATCCACCGGTGTTACAACGAGCTTGTCAGAAAATGATTGAGCACTTGTGGTACTTAAATGAAGAATTGGTCATACTCTCATTATTTGACAGTAACGTATCAGTTGATGTGAAGAAAAAAATTGTTATGGCAATTAAAAATCGAGAAAGTTCTTCACCAATGCGTCAACGGTATGAAGTTACTGAAAAAAATCTAGAATCTTTATTGCAAAAAGATTTGAGTGAATTTGTCTCCAAAAATTCCGTAGAGTTGTTCAGCAAATTCGATTTGCCATGCGATTTTTTGGAAGATGATGTTTCAACATGGTGCAGTAATGATTCATATAAGGAATGTTTAGAACATTTTAATACCTTAAAAGTGACAAATGACGTAGCTGAACGAGGGGTCGCTTTGATCGAGGAATACAACAACTGGCTCACAAAAGATGAAGAACAACTGCAATACTTATTGCAAGTAGTTCGCGAACATCGGCTGAGATATCCTAATTATAATAAGACAACTCTACAGCAAGATCAATTTAATGCAAATGTATAAAAATTATTGTTAGATAAAAAAATTTCAAATTTATTAAAAAAAATATATATCTCAATTGTTATAAGCAATAAAAACTTAAAAACACTGATAACTTTTCAAAAAATACATAAAATTTCAGTTATTTTCAAGCGCAAATTATATAAAAATATTTTTTCAATAAAATTACCGCAATATTCGAGAACGAAAAATAATAGTTGTAATTTTTTTTAACTCTAAGAACTTAGAAATAAACTTTTCGGTTGTTTTGAAACCCGTAAACTTATAAATTTGAGAGTATTATAAAAAAAACAGCTGAATTGAGGGTAAGTTAAACTTTGATCTTGAATAACTTTTGACTGAGTACCGTAAACTTATAAATTTGAGAGTATTATAAAAAAAACAGCTGAATTGAGGGTAAGTTAAACTTTGATCTTGAATAACTTTTGACTGAGTGGATTTATCAAAAATTGACTTCAGACCTTTTTTGTAGAGCGTTCAATTCTCTACAAAAATATTTGATGGGAATTGCAGAAAAATTTATGGTTCATGAGTTAAAAAAATCAGAAAAAATAAATTTCGGAGGATTATGAAGAAAACGGCTGAATTGATAATGAATTCAACTTTGACCTTGAATAACTTTTGAATGAGTTGATTAATCGAAAAATGATATCAGTACTTTTTTGTAGAGCGTTCAATTCTCTACAAAAATATTTAATAGAAATTGCAGAAAAATTTATGGTTTATTAGTTACAAAAATCAGAAAAAAAAAAAAACTTTTTTCCTGTGTTATTCTTATGGGAAATCGAAAAGTGCGATGCGGAACACCTTAATATTAATATTAAGGGCTCATATTTTCAGAGGCCTATTTTGGCATCTAAACGAAACTTTTGAGCCTGGTTCCAAGAAAAAAAAAAAAATTTTTTTTTTTTTGAAACGCCCTACTACTTATAAAACCTTTTTTTCTCGATGTTTCGAAGATATCCAACTAGTTTTGAGTCTATTGACACATACTTGAATTTTTTCCAGAAATCTATCAGTCAACGAAAGTCATAGGGGCGTATCGATTAGTAATGATGACCTATGAAAATTCGTTTTCATCGCGTTTTACCTAACTTCATGTCAATTGAAACGTGGGTTAAATTTTTTCCCCTTTGTCATGTTAATTAACGTTATAAGGAATGTCACTTACCAATGACTATTAAGGAGAATGTAGGCCAAAATAAGGTTTGGGGGCAGAATGGAGTTGAAGCATGTTAGTATTGTATAGTATTAATATTTACAATTAGAATGGATAATTATACAAAAATGAATCGATCGTTCAAACATTTTCCTAAAAAAGTAAACAAACCTGTGATTTCATTGACTGAAAGTGAACGAAGTCTTCCAATCGCAATAATTGTACATTGTACAATTTCCCAGTTTTTTTTGAGTGACGAATGATCGAGACGTAATCATTCGGGATGTAAATTTTCTCTGAACGCGTCGCTCTTTTAATTACCAAGTCCATGGAGTCACATTCCATGTACGAGTGTCCAGATAAAAGAAATTTCAAATTAATTTCCTTCAATAAATTGTGTGCACTTAACGATTGTCCCGAGGCAGTGACGACGATTCCACCCGAGTCGAAACCCAAGATTTTAAAATGGTATGAAAAGGTGTGGAAGAGACCTAGGGTTTAAAGTGGTCTGAAACTGGTATGAAAAATCTGTAGTATCTCCCACCCCGCCCACTGCGTGATGAATCTAGTATGATTTTGGTATTGAGTTAGAATAAGCCCCACCCACAAGATCTTGGACTTTGAAAATTCTTAGCGCTAAGTATAAAATGATGGACTTAGAAATTTTCTTGAACCCCTGAAATTTTTTTTTTTTTTTCAATCTTTTTTGAAAATCAATTTTTTTAACATTATCAATTATAGGTAAACTTGAGTATTTTTATTAATAAAAAATAATGTAAAAAAAGTATTCGTACAAGTAAACATTTATTCCAACTCTTTTTGATTAATACGAATAGCCAAGAAAGTTTGATTGTTAATAATCATATAAAAACACGGAGTAATGATTGTTTCAACAAGAATTGCTTTTTCCGATTTGTTTCCCGACACTTCTGCAGAAAACTAGTTGTATAACTTGTATAAATATTCCCCTCAACTTCCAAACTGTTGGTGCTAGTAATTTCGCGGATAATTGCGTAATGACGATATCCACATGCACACCTCTCGTGGTCACAAGGAACCAATGCCTTAATAAATCGTTCAACAATGCCAAACATTCGATTTTCGCCATCAAAGTACTGAACAACAGATGATTCAGTTTGCAACTCTTTGCCGTACTGTTCTGAGACGTACAGCTTATCGTTTTTCAGCAGTCGAAAATACTGTCTCATCTGCCATCGGTTCACATGCACGTCCATATTCCTTAGTATATTTCGAATTTCAGCAGGATCAACTTCGAAAAATCTATACGCACCAACTGAATAAATGTGATCTCCGATGTTCTCGATAATTTTCATCGTTTCTTTTTTAAACAAAATTCCCGAACCTTCCCGTCAGGTAGCCTGTCGATATGACGGATTGAGCGAATTACTTGCGTGTGCGAAGTGGCGATCTGGGTTTCTATGTGCCGTGTGCCATGAATCGATCGTAAAAATTGGCCGTTTAAATCTTCGTACTCATAACACGTGTACACCCAAAGTGGCCCTAAATTTCGCACACAACTGGATAGATGAAGCAGCAGATGAATGTTGATGGAACAAAATTGGCGTGTGTATAATTCTTCAAACTCTCTGACGAATCTGTGTAACAAATCATCGGCTATATCGATCATAGTGTACGTGATTTTTTCGGCGCTGAGAATAGCTACAGCTGTAACTAGACGAAGGAAGTGCTGAAGAAACCTCTCCTTCATAATGCCTTGGAAAACCGGAATCGCATAATAAAACATAAACATTTTTAACTTCGATGATTTCCAGTGGAGAATGTCATCAACACTTCTCGGCATACGATGCACAAATTTTGGTGGTTTTAAACTCTTCAAACGCGCGTTCAGACGGTCCACTTGTCCTGATAACGAAAATGGGTACATTGAATACATACTATTACACCACAATATCAGAAGTTTTTTCACTCCACCTCCATCTACGTTGTGCATCCTTCGATAGCCATGCCTCGGATGAAATCAGGCATAAATCGAGACAGGGCAGTATGTCCTTTGACACCATACATAGGTGCTCCTGGTCTAGCCTCGTTGGCATGTTGAATGCAACGAATTGTAGTCCTTTCATCAATGTCCCTGATGTAAGGATAAATCTCAAGAGAATTCTGCGGGCCGATTGGAGTTGTGACTCCTGCGTAGAAACAAGCTGGACAACCATACTTGCCGTTGTATTGTGTGAAATTGAGGCAGTCACACTTCGCAGGCAAGTCACATGTGCCTATTAATATGATTCCGTGTACACGAAAGTGATTACCGTTAGGCAATGTGACATCAATGCCGCGATCGTGGAGTTTTCGCAGCAAGTCCCGCAGTTCATAGAAGAAAAAATTCATATGCGGTTTTGCAGGGCCATACCATAATCCCAGAAGAAGGGTGTTGCTTCTTTTCTTCCGATCTTGATATGGAATCTCGTTAATTGTCAGTAGCAATGGCCGAACACTCACTTGGGAGGACTTGAACACTGGGACTCCGTCTGTGTAAAATGTGAACGTGATGTTATTGGGATCAGCAAGAAAGCCTCCGTTAACACACTCTCTGTATAATTCGCCATCATACACGTCCATTATGGTATGTTCTTGATACGGTCGTTGAAATCTTTCCTGCAGACGATTATAAAAGTTTTCTCTCTTGAACATTTCTGTTAAATGTTTATCGCCAGACAGCTCCAATAGTGACGACACGTGCTGTTGTTCGCAGGTTGGACAGTTGGCATTCGCATCTATTAAGCTCCGCATGCATGTTGAGCAGTAATAATGCCTTGTGAGGTCAGATTCATTATCAATTTTAAAGAACTTGTGTAAAAATTTGTGTAAACTGTTGCTCACCAAGTCGAGCTCTGGACAATGTAATTGGATTACCTCGATAATATCTGCTATGCACGTCTTTGTTAGGTTATGGGCCAGCATTAACTCTCAAATCATGTTCATACTCTGGCGTATTGTGACTGAGGTATTGAAGTATACATGCGCGTTTCCGTCATCATCATCGTCGTCAGGCTCATTATTTTCATCTTCATCGTCTCCTTCTGAGTCTTCATCATTTGGGATGTTTTCAGGATACTCACCATTTATATTTTCATATAAATTGGCATTGTGAAGAGGTTCTCCAACTAAAATGCTATAAAAGAAACATGAAATTCCAAATATAATAAATGAAAATGTATTAAACAAAAAACATGAGTGCACTTACACATCTCGCCCAAAATTTTCAACATTCAGTAGGTTTGCGAGAACATTTAGTCTCGGATCGACATTTCCATTCAAGTTGACTTGCTCTTGTGCATTTCGACCATCATTATCATTCCTGTCAGACAAATAAATGCGATTATTTAATCAGCCACTATATCTCGACATTTGAAAACCATTTTAATTTAATTTCCGACTTATATAGCGCGCAACGCCGCGCAACGCCGCGCTCAGTTCCACCATTTTTACATGTGGGAGTAGCATTGCACGTTTTTTAGATGTGCAAGCCACATTGCCAAGTATTTCGTCATGTTGTTTTAAAATTAATTAAAAATAATCCGAATCTATTGATAAAACAAATAGTGTCGATGAATTGCCGTTTATAGAGGAATGTTTGCTGAAAATATTTACAACGACAAAACAATTGAAAGGTATTGAAATCAAGAGATATTATTGGAAAGGCGCATTGTAACCTGAAAATTTATTTATGGTTGCACACTTTTTCTGACAGTGGATTAGCTTGTGAATAATAATTATTATTGCGCTTCAAAATGGATTTATCTTTGGATCACGCATTAATCGCATGGAACGGAGGTACAACTACAAATGTTGTACATCTCAATACACTACCATCGCATCATCGTATAGCCAATGTGGAATCTGTGATTAACGGGCACAAGGTCAAAGTCATCGCCACTGGTAGTAAGTGATATTATTAGATCTAAATATTAATTAACTGCTATGTATATTGGATAACTTGATAGCGATTGTCTTGTTTCAATCATTCCAGGCGTAGCTGAGTTGAACAAAATCGCTGAGGCAATGAAAAACATATTGTATGTAAAATCCCACTTTTCCGTCATTTTCAGTCGCTAAAACATAATTATAAATATAATTACGCCCTCATGACTTCAGTTGATAAAATGAAAAACATATTGTATGTAAAATCCCACTTTTCCGTCATTTTCAGTCGCTAAAACATAATTATAAATATAATTACGCCCTCATGACTTCAGTTGATATTTAATGCTGTCTGCTTCGTATTGTTTGGTGTCGAGGGCGGAAAGTATTTTTTCTATGTTTTCTCCGTAAGTTGATATTTAATGCTGTCTGCTTCGTATTGTTTGGTGTCGAGGGCGGAAAGTATTTTTTCTATGTTTTCTCCGTATCAGCTGGCCGCTAGCGTTGTTGAGCAGCTCCGCCGTGTTTGTCTGGGCGAGAATCGTGTGGATCTGAGTGAGCCAGTTCCTGCGTAGAATGTTCCTGGTACTTTGGTCTAGTTCTTGGAGCGAAATGAGGCAACCGTGTTTGTCTGGGCGAGAATCGTGTGGATCTGAGTGAGCCAGTTCCTGCGTAGAATGTTCCTGGTACTTTGGTCTAGTTCTTGGAGCGAAATGAGGCAGCGTTTGATGTAGCTTTCGTTAGAGTGTGGATCTGAGTGAGCCAGTTCCTGCGTAGAATGTTCCTGGTACTTTGGTCTAGTTCTTGGAGCGAAATGAGGCAGCGTTTGATGTAGCTTTCGTTAGGTGAGTCTGGGGCTTTCGCCCAGAAGACCAGTGCTCTTTTGACGACGCGTGTGGCCAGGGACGTCGTGTTTGTTTCGCGGCGTGGGATGTAAGAGGGTGTCTCTTTGGGCAAGTTGAGTGTGCCCTTCAGAATGCGGCGTTGGATGAGCTCAAGGTCGTCGAGATGTTGTAGCCCCCAGATTCCAGACCCGTAGAGGGCTGCTGCGAAGAATAGCGATTGTCTTGTTTCAATCATTCCAGGCGTAGCTGAGTTGAACAAAATCGCTGAGGCAATGAAAAACATATTGTATGTAAAATCCCACTTTTCCGTCATTTTCAGTTGCTAAAACATAATAATTCGCAGGTTTTTGAACTTCTTCGAGAGCTGACACCCCATTCAACTGCCAATGGAAGCAATATGGCTGGCTACATTCGAATTCGAATGCATAGTTCCCATTATTGCCGCTGATATTGATACATCGATATCGAGTTAAAAGTTACTAACGATAAGTTACCGACGCAAGTCAACTTTCAGCCAACTCAATCGATATGACCGCACTTGAAAGGTGCAAACGAGTCGTGAGTCGTAATTTCAATGAAAAATGAAGATAATTATAAACAAGTATTTAAAAACCATATGAAGCGTCAGAAAAACTCGTTTTCACAAGTAATTATGATAGGTTGATACGCCGTTATTATAATGTAAGCGAATTTACGATAAAAACGGAAATTATGATAAAGTGAACTTGAAAATGTTGTATAAAAATTTTTTTTCAATGCGTCTTAATCAACTCAAAATTAGATGCAACGTCTAGAAAATATTTTCATAATTTATAATTACGCCCTCATGACTTCAGTTGATATTTAATGCTGTCTGCTTCGTATTGTTTGGTGTCGAGGGCGGAAAGTATTTTTTCTATGTTTTCTCCGTATCAGCTGGCCGCT
>MVJL01004707.1:0-46405 GCA_002156465.1 Macrocentrus cingulum
ACGTGGCTTCTTTTTATGCACCCCCTTCCTGCAGACAGTTTCGCACCCTCTCGCTCGCTGTCTCGCTCGCGCTCCTCGGGCCTCCATTAGTCTTCTGCCAGGCACTTTATGTCGGGAAATTTGCAATCTTTCCATTTAATAAATTGACGCCACCCTGCAACACAAGAGGAATGGAAGCATTTGAATACATTAGTCCGCCTCGTGTCAGATACTCAAGAGCTTATACAAGATGCTGGGTGTTGGAATGATTTATTTTCTGTTTTATGTTTATCCCTATTAGTTATTATAACTTTTTCCTACAGCGACAATCTATTTCCTAGTTTTCTACAGGTGTTATTACTGAAAAGTTTTTCTATTAACTTTCAACGAATATTTTTTTTTTATATTCAAAATATGTCTGAAATTATGGAAAATAAAACTTTTTTTTTAGATGTCAAATTTGTAGAAAATTTTTAGAGCTAAAAAAAAAAAGGTTTCGATAAAAAATTTCGTATTTTTAATTTCCTATTAACTTTTTTATTACAGAAAAAAAATTTTCTCTGTAAAAAAAAAAATCCTAACTAATTCCAAAATAAAAAAATAGCTTAATTTTATGGAATTTAAAGACAAAAAAAAAAATTTATTTAGCAACAAAAAATAGTGGAAAAAATTTTTTAAAAAATGCTTGGCAAAATTGATTGAAATTTATATTTATAGAGCTCCAACAAGACACACGTGATTTTCTGCCTGTGGCAGAAAATCTCCCCAACATTCCGGTATTATAATGTTAATGCCCGAGTTCATATTATTGCCAGAGTGTTGGCGAGGGTGGACATACGGTGACTATACACATGACAATGGCCAGGGGGTCAGGGGTTAATTTGAGACAACGCGAATAGACGTAGTTAATATTGGATATGAGGCTGAAAGATAGAGAAAGAGCAATTCTTGTCCCTATATACGTGCGTGTCACCAGCCACCCCCTTTTACATATGCGACTATTCGCTGCCATCGAGACTCATTGCTTCACATCTGTCTCTTCACGCTTATTAGGCGACGCTGAGTGGCCGCAAGCGTTGCCTACTTGTCCCCGGAATTGTAAAATTAAAAATTAAAAAACATTAGACTGAGGAAACAATTTTTATTGCCCTCAATTGCGCAGGTGTTGCTCAGGTATAATTCGATTAAGGTGTCAAAGAAAAAAAGCAACGCCAGAAATTGTTAGGGAATCCCCTAGAGATGCTTAGAAGGTTAGCCTGGTCCATGAACCTTCATTATCTTCCCGTAGCCACTTGGTCGTCTGACATTATACTGACCCAACCATTTCTTTTTGCTTAATTGAACGAGTTGAATTGATGTAAGATGACTGTGAGTGGTTTTAGATCCTTCTATCACTCAAGATTAATTTTTTAACCTTTAAATAATTTATTATTATAAAGCTTAATTTTTTTTATAAAGAAATTTTCTGAGGGAAAATTCATATAGACTTGTAATAACATATAGCTTAGTTAATTTAAAATATCTTTAAAACAATTAGAAACACAAAAATTTTGTTTTTAACTTTTTTATACAGAATTTTAAGACCTAAAAAAAACTTACCTATGAAAATTTTGGGATTTTTGTAGTTTTAAAGATATTGTATATTTTTTATGATATATTAATTAAAAATTTGAAGAATAAAAAATTCGTTTTTTTTTTTTGTAGCAAATTTTATAAATTATAGAAAAATCCTTCTTTCTAAAATTTTACGATTTAGAAAATATTTTAAATTTATAATATTTTAAAAAGTGATGAAAAATTTTGAACGACATAAAAATAGAATAAATATATAAATAAATGCTAAAATTAATTTTTAATCTTCAAAGAATTAAAGGTTTTATCTATGTTTTTCTTATATAGGCATGCAATATTTTTTTACTTTGTAGATTTATTTTCGCGTAGCGTTAAATTTTGAAATGACCAGGTGACATATAAACCCTGAATAGGGGCGGCTAAAGCCCTGCACAACCACAAACACCTATACAGCATGTCTTGCTTATGTATATACTCCCGTATAGCTCTTATAGACATTGCGAAGAAAGAGAAGATCGTACAGATATAACAAAAAGCGACAGAGGGGCGTCTCTCTCTTTCCACAAGCTAGCAGAATCATCCATTGTGCACGCAAGATGGCCGTCGCAAAAGGAGAAGAGGACGACGGCACAAGATTTCTTGCCATAAAGAAGATTGCCTCGCGCTAATGAAGAAACATTACTGGCGCGATATTGCTCCCTCAATATATACATGTACGTGTCTTTAATACCATTACTATCATATACTACGAACGGCGCTATATTTATTGATCAGTCGTGTCTTGAGAAATAAAATTATTGTCTAACCTCGTTCTATATAAAGTTTTAAAATTCGAAACAAAAAAAGAAAAAAAAATTCTCACAAACAAAATCCAACTATTAAATGATATTGAGAAAGCAAAAATTTTGAAAATACTTTTTTTTTATAAAACATTTCAACAGTTATATACAAAAAACATCACAGTGCAGATTCTTTTGAATTCTTACATATATAGTTTTCAGACAGTTTTCAACAATAACATCGAAAGGAAAATAGCTACAAAAATTTTTTATAAGACTTTTTTATAGGAATTTTTAAGTACTACAAAAAATGTCTCTACAAAAAAATTTGTAACTTGAATAGATTTTGAGATATTGACGATTTTGTATTGAATTAAAATTGATAATTTTTTTGATTATATCTCATATATCTTCAAAATAATAAGAGATACAAAAATTTTCTCGTAAGGTGTTTTTGTAGACAATTTTAAAAGCTACAAAAAACATGTTAAAAAAAATTCTGTAAGTGTTAAAAATTTCAAGATATTTTATCCAAAGAAATAAAACAACACAAAAAAGTTCGAAATTTTTTTTTTGTGAATACCTAAAGCGTTTTTACAGCTCAGTGGTGGATATGATAGCTGAGAGTGATATTGCGAGATGTATAGAGAATCATTTGCGCCGGCGCAACCCCTTTTTCCACCCACCCCCATGTATTGACGCGCTGGTCACCGCACTTTCACTGACCAGCAGCAGCAGAGCTTCCAGATGTACTTGTGACACTCTATACGTGTATGAGATAGGGATGTATGTCTTACGGAATTTCTATGATGCCTTGCGTCCTACCCTCGCGCCTTGAAAACAGCCCCATCCCCTCCAAAACCCTCCGGGACAGTATAGCTGCGCGATGGCCACACGATCGTGACAAGTGCGAAGCGGCCATCCAATAAGCCGCACCAGCCACTGGCCTCCTCCACTCTTCGAACAACGCTCGACTCCTCTCCTCTCTTCCCATTCTGCTTCGCTTCGTCTCTTCAACCCTCCTCACGATCACTACTCAAACTCCTGAAACAAAATAAAACAGAATTATTGCCACCATAATCGATCTCTTTTCTCCACAGTTTCAATTTATTTTCACGAAAATAAAATTTACAAAATATTTCTATAATTTTTTAATATAACTTTACATTTCTCACCCCTCATATTGTACTGCTTCCATCCGAGACGTTATCTATAAAGAAAAAAAAAAGTTGATCATTTTTTTCATTTATAAAAAACATGAACTTTTAATCATGCGATAAAGCGACATTATATATTTTTAACTTGAGGAAACATACCCTTACGCGAAGAGTTGTGTATTTTATTAATAAATATTACAATTAATAAAATTGTTTGGCAAATTTGAATCGCTTGGAATTAATCGATGAGTTATCATAAACCAGACCTAAATTACCGATTCGAGTTCGCCTCAATGACACATTTGTTACGACTTTCAGCGTATATATTTTTTGTTCAGTTTGGTTAATTTAAAAAGTCGAAAATTCTCAAAAATACTATTTTTTCAACGTACTATATTTAAATTTCTTTGAACGTTCAACCTTTATCTGATAGAAGGTTAATTAGTTTGTAAAAAAAATTTTTTTTTTCATTTCATCTAAAATTTGAATCATTGAATATTCAATTATAAAGTATGAGCTTTCTCTAGTTAATAAACAAGTAATATAAGCAAAAAAATATACTTTTTTTTAAGAAGTTAGAGTACTGCGTGAAATGCTAAAGAGTATTGCGATTGCGATTGCCATTTTGCACGTCGTAAATTAGATTACTTTCCAAGTTTCCATGTGCTATATACATATAAACTCGAGATCCATGACGAAGAAAAGAAAGTAAAGAAATTGCATTTGGAAGTTTTATCTACTTAAACTGTTCTCATAGACACGTACAAATATATCGAGTAAATGATGCTCATCAAGAAACATGAAATGAGTATTTTGAGACATGGATAAAGAAAAAAAAGAGATTGAATGTTCTATATCGCCGGTTTCATGCAACTTGACAATCGAAACACGTCTAAATTCAGGGCGTTGTAGGACTCTACTACGACGCAAAATATATATGTATAGCTGAGTGTGGACAAGTGTCTTTGTGCGCGGATGGACGCTCGTTACAATCAGGCGAACGTTGGAGATGAGTCGTGTATTTATATGGCAACGCACACGCGCGCAAGCAAGGCTGGCGGTCGGTCCAGTGGCTAGCTGTGGCCGGCAGCTGCGGGGGTGCCGATCGCGCCCCTCTCTGGCCACGTACAGGCCGACGAGGCGTTGATCAATACGTGAAGATAGAATCCAATGCTGGCCACCCCTTCGGACGTCCCGCGCTGGTCCCTCTTTGCCGGGTGTCAGAAACTCTCGCTCATTCTCTATCGTCTTCGGGTGCTCCCACACCGCAATCACCCACGTATTATCATCTGTGTCACCTCCCACAGAAAAAAAAAAACACTTTGATGAATTATATTTTCAACTGGAAAATCTTTATTCTAATATGAACAAAAAAATTAAGTTTCAAGATCTCTGCATTACTTTTTATCTATTTTCTTTATATGGATTCTTTGTATTTTTTGAACATATTCTGATTGTCTATTAGGGTTGACAGTTATTGCTATTTGAGGGTAAATTTTATGGTCACAGTTTTTTTCACTAGGGCACGATATTTACTTTTAATTTTCCAAAAAATCAAAAGTACTAATTCTTTATTTCGCATTTATTATCTTTACAATTGAAAGGATGATTGAATCAGTCAGTAAATAACGGTCTTCAATAAATTATCAATCGAAATATTGATGAATAATTGTTATGTCAATTTTACGCGGGTATTATTTTCATGGGATATGAATAGATGAGCGAGTGTGGGTCACTTTTAGCCCATCGCAGCCAGAACGCGTCACATAGGTATGTGAGCACAGGGATATCACTGGAGCTATCGCATGATATGGCTGTGGCACAGAGGGTCGAGGCGACAGGGGTGGCAATCAATATGGGCCTCAACGCAAACACGGCGCCGCTGTTGTACCAACATCAAATAGGCGGATAGCGAACGGCGAGCTCTCCGCTCCGTGTGTATTGTCTGCTCCGCTGCTCTCTCTATAAACCTCTCCCACTTTCGACATTTTCCACCCTGTTGTATATCTCGCTCGCGCGCGCGGCAATCGACCACGACAAACGACAGAGCCCAACTGGCTGTGTGACGTTACATGCGCTCCCACATCGCGAGAATCAAGGGCCGTGCTTGCTCGCAATATTTTGCGATTCTCAATAATATTTATGATCAAACTCATTTTGAAGGTTACCCCTATAATATTGCTCAGATGCATCGTGGAAATGAGATACAATATTATGTCTATTCATCGATCTGAAGCGCCCAAATTTCACCCTGGAAAAACATCGGAATTTTCTCGTGAAAATGAGATTTGATCAAGTGACATAGAAATAAATCAAGGTTGATCTACTGAGATCAAAATTTTGGGAATTTTTCTTTCTCAGTTTATTTCATTACATGTACGGAGATCTGAGTTGATAACATAGAAATAAATCAAGGTTGATCTACTGAGATCAAAATTTTGGGAATTTTTCTTTCTCAGTTTATTTCATTACATGTACGGAGATCTGAGTTGATAACATGTGATATCCACATTGATGTAAGTAGATCTCAGTAGATGTAATGAAATCTATGAACGATTCAATATTTTAGAATCTACGAGAGAGAAGATCTGGCAAGATCTCTGGTCATCACCAGAAATGTAATAAGATCTCAGTGTGTATTAATAATTTATAATAATAATAGGAATAATAAAACCATTAATAATCGTGTGATTATTAATGGTTTTTTTAAAGCTCAGTCAGATATTTTATTAACTTCTTTTTTCAAAATTTATTCCAAATGTATGTGTCAACTATCATCAGACATACAAATCGAGATGATGGTCGAGCAGTCTCAACGTCAAGCAACAGATCAATAAAGTTAAGCACTCGCCAGGTGGTTCCGTACTTGGATGGGTGACCGCAGAGTTCCGAAAGTTATTTCGTAAATTCGATATTCAATTTTTTTCTCATCAAGTCGATTATTTTTTACACGATGCAACACGTAAAAAATAATATTTTTATATAATATTTAGGTTATTGACTAAAATATATATTTATTATACATCTCCACACATCTTTTGAGATCTAATTTGTTCATACGGAAATTTTGATCAATCAAATTTTTAACTACATTGATTTTGATGTTCTCAATTTCTTGCAAAATATCTTACAAAATACAGAAAATGAATAAATGCTACATTTTGATGTTGATAGTATTAAAAAGTGGTGCGAAAAAAAGAAAAAAAAAAAATGTTTGCAATCACATTTCAACTATTTTTGAAGATTTCAAAATTTTTGAGCAATCTTTCAAAATGTTTCTATCAGGCAGATTTTTTTTTTAGAGAACTCTTCAAACATGATAATAAACTATGATTTTTTCATACGAGACGCGATAAATAAAAATATTCGGTGTTTTTGCGCCACCCTAATATCTATAAACAAATAAAAGTCATGATTGTCTTTTTTCGCTCTGTATCTTTAACATTTTAATATTCAAATATTAGTATACACTTTGTATATTTTTTACCCTATATTGTTATAGAAAACTTTTTGTTGTTTTTTTTTTTATTTTCGCGCGATAGTTTTTCCCTTTTTTTTAATTTGCTTTTAATATATGAGATAACGATTACGTTATATATACTTTTATGAGGAAAACGAAAAAAAAAAGCAGTCGAATAGAGTTTATATAAGCTTAAACTTCCATTTCAGGAAATAAAATCAATTAATAGGATAATCAATGTAAAATGAAAATTGGAGATTACAAGTTTCTCGAGGTTTTCACAAGACTGGTTATTCAAGAAAGACAAATTCATGGAGTAGCGAATTATATCCATATATATATAGATATATTAATGAAAGAGCAAGTGGGAAAAAATGTTGGAAAAAAGAGAATTTTCTTTGATGAATTAAGGTCCGTTGTCCCTTCTTCCAGAATAATGCATAATTCTGCCGAGGGTGAACAATAGCGAGAAATAAATTATGCAAGATTACAAAGGTAAGGGGCCGACTATCTTCAGAGTCGGATGGCGGCGGTGGTGGGAAAAAAGTATAAGAATAAGAAAGAGGGTGGCGATGGCTACAGGGCGCGCGCGTTACCATTTTATATTATCCAGGAACAGCGGTGGCATAATTACCTACACCCCTCAAGCCAACCGACCACACCGCCTGCCTGCTTTTTCCAATCCTCGCGGCAATCTTTTCGTCCTCTCGCTCGCTCTGTTCATCCTTTCGTCGTTATGAGATGCCAGCAAGGTTTTTCTTTGGTTGCGTCGTCTCTTAAATTCTTCAGACTAAGATTTCCCCAACGTAAACATCTCTCACTCCATCTTCAATTCCAAACGCGAGATTATTCGTATTTTTTTTCCTTCAACGCGTGCAAGACCAAGCTTCTATACACCCTCTTAATTGTTCGGGTGGTGAGACTGTGCTAGGGGGTCAATTGTTACACCGGAAACACAGCAATCATAAGCTTAAAATTTTTTTACCAGTTCATATACTTGTTATTAAACAAAAGAATAATTTTTTTTATTCTAAAATAAAATTTTACGTAATTTAAAAATTGTATTTAATGAATAATTTTTATTTGTTAGAGTATGTATTGAAAATGTAAAATTTTTTATGACGAAAAGAAAAATTTCTAAGAGTTGAAAAAATTTATGGAAATAATAATGAGGCAGGAATAAAAAGTCTTGTTCTTTTCCCCCTTTATCAGGCTAATTCGTGCAGCTTCCTTTGCGTTTAAAAAATCTCTCGGAAAATCAAGTCGAGCCTCGTCGTCGGGTACACGTAGATTTTTTTTTGTATTTATTTACCACACAGAGCAGTGAAATAAAGTGTGGGTGTGTATAGGCAGCAAAGAGCAGCTGAGGCGTCAGAGTGAGAGCTTTCTTGGTCGAGTTATAGAGCAGAACTGAGGGAGGAAGAAAAGGGGTTCGCAGAAACGCAAGATGTTAATGAGACCAGAGGGTTGGCATTCCTTGGGCGCGCCTCTCCAAGACTACACTCGCCGAGGATTCCTCTTTGCGTGACGTAATCTCAAGGTTCTCTCACTCGCTCATCGAATCTCAAGCGTTTCGCGTTTCGCACCGGGCAACCCCTTATACGCCACTAATACAAACATCAATAATAATGAATTAATAAGTCGATAAATTGAAATTTCGCCGGGAAATATTATACATGCCAGGAGCAATATATAATTAAAAACTTGTTTAAATTATTGAGCGAAAAATACACGTAAATTTTCAGTAAGAAATGTTAGAAATCTAAAAAATTACAATTTTTTGATAAAATTCGATTGTTTAAATAAATTTTTTCAGCGTGAATATTTTTTTTTTCGTTGTATTGAAGATATTAATAACCTCTTTAATATTGATGAACACAATTTAAAGTATATCTTTGAATTTTTTCAAGCCAATTAAAGGCTTTAAAAGGCCGAAAAAACGTTTTTTTTTTTCTCGACTTCCCTCTCATAAAAACGCAAAAAAAAAACGTTAAAAAATAGAATTTTAATGAATATTTTTTAGAAAAAAATACTACAAGACATTTCGATTTTATTTTGGTGATTGTACTTGAAATTTATTGAGTAAATGTATTATTGGATATGTAGAAAAAAAAAAAAAAGATTTTTTTTAATGGACAGTTGAATTTTTTTTTCGTTTAAAAATGTCATCATCATTTTTCTGTGGATTATTTAGGAAAAGCAGTGAGTAAGAAGTGAGTATAGGCGACAGGGGAAAAAACTGGCTGTATCAGACAGACCCCCTCTGATGTTTTTTTCGCAGTCTGAATTATTGTTGCCCGGGGTGGAGCGTTCAGAGCCGCGAGTCGAGGGCGGACCATCCAGAAAGATATGATATCCATAGAGGGTGCGCCCAATGGAATGTCAGAGCCAATGGTATTTTTGGAATAACACCCTTAGTTATTTGATTTTATTAATTATGAATTAAAAATAGTTTATATTGCGTTTAGCAATTTTTTTCTGTTGGATAAAAATGCAATTTATTCTCCCGGTAAAATAATAATTCTCTTCTGATGTCGGCAAATTGGAAGACGTCAGACGCAGCTGATGTCGCTTAAGACAATTGTGGGGGTGGGATTCGAGCCGGATTGCGGTGAAAACGTTGCAGCACATCGTGCGCCACGTGAAAAAGGACTGTGAGTCAGACAGAGATGCCGAATATTCCTGTCACAAGCACGCGAGTCCGTTACTTCTGCTCTGCCAACTTCTCTACTCGCGTCGTTGAATGATCTTTTCTTGTCTGTATATCACTATACTCCATTTCTCTTATCAAATTTAGCAAAATAACATGCTAGTGATAAATAATACAATTTAATCTTTGTTTTATTTCTTAAACTTTTTCTCGTTTATAAAAATTCAATTAACAATTAAAGGTTTTTTTAAATTATAAATCATACTTTTTTTAACCATATTTATATAATGACTTTTTTGTTGTTGTAATTTTGAGAAAAAGTTTGATACAAAAAAACATATATAGATATAAAAAACTTGCAAAAAGTTTGGAATTAAATTACCGAAGCTTTTGAAAGATTAAATTGATAAAGAAAATGAAAAATATCGAGTTTTTAAAAATATTTTTTGTTTCAATTAGAACATAGGTATAATGGCTAATGAAAAAATTTTCGAATAAAAAAATTTTTTAAACAAACAAAAAAGTAAAAATAAAAAACGCTCTTAAAGAAAAAAATACAACAGGGAGAAAGAATATAAATATAAATAAAAGTAAATGTCTGGCATGAAATTAAATCCAGAAAATTTCCTTGAAATGGTTTTGGATAGAATAAAAGGAAAAAATCGGAAAAGCCAATATCAAAATTAATTCAAGTGACAGGGTGTTTGATAGCAAAGGCGCACATACACACACGTACATAAACGTCGCATAAATCTCCAACTGGAAAATTACACGCGAATGCGAGATATAGAAGTGGCATATACATATATATAAGAGAGGGAAGGCGCGCGGTTGAGGGTATAGACGCAGAGAGGGCGCAGAAATAGGAAAGGGAATGATTCTACCTATATATCTAGGTCCCCACTTGGGTGCTAGTCACCCCTCCACTACGTAGCGTCGCAAGCTGCGGCAGCATCAGTGGGACGCAGCGCCACCACCGCCCGGCTTTCTCCACTTCAGAAGAAAAGCACTTTCATAAATCTGCCAGCAGATATATGTGCGCACAATTTCCGAGATCCGGCCATTAAAGAGCCGCTCCTCTGCGCTACAACCTCCCCCCTTCCACCCCCGCCACTTCTTCTTCTTCTTTCGCCCCGCTATTTTCTACCAAGACGGAGCCTGCAAGTAATTCTCTCCGCGGTTATATCTTGATCTCATCCCCTGTGCCCCCCTATGCCCCCGTGCTATATTGCTCCTTTTCCGACCATTGCTATGAAGAATAAACGGCTAAGCAACGCCAAACTCCAACTATTCCAACAACGTTTTAGATAACGCTCGCCCTCGCTTTTGGTCTCTGTCCCTTTTCATTTATTTATTCATTTCCACGTTTTAGCGCTTTATTTATTGCTTTTTTGGGGATTTTTTTTTTTTCAGAAGATAATAAGATATTTTCATGTACACTAAAATCTAATGCCCAGTGCCAAAAAACAATATTCTTCTGCTTTGAGAATTACTTTTGAAATTCTGGAAAATAGTATATTACATATCTAGAGAGGTAAACAAAAGAATGGCTCAGACTGTGAGTAGTTAACGCACGAGTCAAATAGTTCCTAAATGCAGATATTTCCTGTCTGGGGCGTGAAAATTCCACACCCCGTAAAGAGTAAAAATGATCGATTTCTCTCTGTAATACTATAGACTATAAATTTCACTCGTGACAATTTTCTTTCCCCTGGAAAAATTTTTTAAAATTAATATTTCATTATTTGTAATTTAAAGAATATTTCTAAAACAAATATTATTCAATTTATTATAACAAATTTTGAATTTAGATATTCATAATAATAAAGTGCGTTTTTTTTGTTTGAATCGTCGTTTGTATTTGGTGGTGGAATTACTCTGCTAGTTGATAATGATAATAACCCGAAAGGGTTGGAAGAGGAGAAAGGGGTAGCTTTACAGATGGCCAGCTTAACTGCGGCATATTATACAAATTAATTAGCTGAGTAGCACGGCACAACTAAGAGCGAACTGAGACGAACATATTATTTATCTGAGGCTATTATTTCTCGACTCTCCCCCTGATGGCGCAGCGTTGTTTCCGTCTTCTGCACCCTCACCCCCGTATACACCGTCACTCGGCATCGTTTGTCTATCTTTCTATTTCCACGCTTCGGTGGCTCAATAAGGAAAATTCGAGAAACACTATTGGTGTATGCTATTGGTCAATTTTAGCTTGAACCGTACGTGTCGTGTAGAAAAAAAAATTGGAAATGATGAAACACAGACAATCTCGAGTGGCCATCAGTCCGTGGCGAACAAATTCGAAAGGACGAGATGAAGTGAAGAAAACTCCCTCGGTAAGTACACCTCCACCTACACTCGTACGCCGAGTAATGCCTCGAGCGCGGTCAGAGAAGTTAAAAGTGTGCGACTCGAGGGATGAAAATCAGAAAAAGAAATAAAAGGAAATTCTCTCTGTCCATCGGGTGGACAAAGACGCGTCGAGACAAAGAAGAACCAATCTCTTTCATCTCGATACTTCAATTTATAAAAAAATTCAATCTGTATCCTATACAAAATACACAAACAATATCTTAATTAAATTTATTGCGTATATATCAACTCGATTATTTTCAATTTAAAAATCACAGTCACATTCAAAATTTATTTTTCCTTTTTTCTGTTTTCTGCTTCTATAAATCTCATCGATTTGTCTCTTATATATTTTCAACTTTTTATTATTGAAAATATTTTAAGAATAAATAGGGAAAAGTGGGGCACAATAAACCCCGAGGGGCAGAATGGACCCCTCTGTTATTTCTACATTTTTGCGAGTTCTTACTTTGATTTTTATACTTTTGGTTAGTAAAAAATCATTTTCATCTTACGGAGTCCATACCACACTTTCCTCTATTTATTTTACTTTAACAAAGGTCATCTCTAAAGGGTTGAAATCCTACTCCTCCTGTATGGTAGAATGTCGGGCCAAATGGGGTATACCTAAAAAAACCAGTAAAAATTTTTTTTCTCCAATTCCGTCAACTGCAATCGAATTATTAATAAATTCTAGTTAAACTTCATTTCAACTATTATCTAATCATCTGTTTAATTTTGTGTGCTGTCTATATTTAGCTTTTACTGTAATTTGACATATAAAACAATAAAACTGTATTCTATAAGCAACTGTATAACTATTTCTTCAATTTTTGTCCTTTTTAGCGAGCTTTTACTCCATATATAAAATCAAAAATCGGTATTATACCTAGCATTCGATAATCTCACGATTTTTCGAATAATATTGAGTGCTACATTCGGTCAATGTCAGTCTAGATGACCCAGTGTGCGCCCGAAGGGTTAAAAGCACCAACACTCCCAACCCTCTGTCCTCCACCGCAAATTTCCTGAAAACAAACAAAAAAATCTGCCAACCTAAGAAGCAAAAAAAAGAGCAATATAACCAAGTATAGAAAATAAAGCCAGAGAATGACGAGGAAGCATTGCATGCAGTCGTAGGAGAAGGTAAAATACAGGAGAATTGGATCCCCACCCAAAAGCGCGCGACGGTGGTTCTCCTTCACGAGGGTGGGAAGGGGGGGAGGGGGAGGCGTCCGTTGTGGCAGAGTCGAACGGGGTGTAGCACCCCTATAAACGGCTCCGCCCGTCATATTCCGCGAGGGCCAATCCCATGTCAGAACATTATTAGATCCATAAATCCATCATATCCATCTCGAGCAGTAGCTGGGGTAGTCTGTGATTGGTCGGGCCTTGGTGAAGAGGGTGCTCGTCTCGATTGAAGATCTGGTGAGATAAAGTGGTGTGGACAAAAGGGGTTGAGCCGCCGGACAAGCAACTCGCGCTTACTGGCCTCAAGACATACCTTGAGCTCCCGCAATGCGGACTTTCCTGCCTCTCTTCATCTCCGCCTTGATATTAATTTTCGATTTTCTCGACGGATCCCATCTCCATTCGTGGTCCCAATACCGCGAGAAAATTCCCGGGTCAAACGTGAAGCGAGAAAGACCCAAAACTTCCTCCTTAACTAGAAACGGAACTTGTTTGCTCGATCGGTAAGCGTGTGCAGCAGATGGTTAGCCGCACTTAACGATTTCTCAGTAGAAAAATCTCATTGACGGAAGTATCTGAGCAATTGTAGAATCAAAACCACTTATTTTTCCATTTCGACTATTCGGACACGACAATGAGGGGCCGATTTTTAAGGGTGAATGGACCGGGCACTTTAGATCGGCCGATCGGCGGGACCCAAAGGCTCGAAATACATCGCAAAGGGAGATAGGGGTATTCGGATAAATATACGTCTAGGGATGTATACACCAGATATCTGTAGAAACGCTGCAGAGAAGGGACGAGGACCATCGGGTCCTTGACGGACGCGAGGATCAATATCCTCCAATACCATACTCCCCGGCGAACGCTATATATACCCAGAACCCATTCCCACCGCCAATAAAACGCCATACCTATGTGTATTGTGCTATACGGCGATTCTTTTGCCTCCCCCTGGCCCCCGCTTGCTACCCCGGCCACCATACACCACGGCTTCTCCTATTGGCCGTAAAACACTGGCCGGCTGAAAGGTTGAATTTTATCGCGAGAAGAGAAATATCGATGTAAACGGCAGGGGAGAACAGCCAAAGAATACGAACGAAAAACAATAAAATGAGATCTATCTCAAATTTCGTATATACAGATATAAATGACAAGGAATTCTCTATTAGTCCATCATCAGCAAAGACTATTCTAAGAAATAGATATACCTATAATCGGTTTTTGGATATTTTTAAAAAGAAATGTTACAAAAACCATTTTCACTTTATAGTATATCGTAATCCCATTTAGAACTTTGTTTTTTGTCCCTATAACGATTGAAATTCATTGAAACCCGATCTTATCTCAAAGCTAAATCACTTTAGGATATAATACGAGCCAAATTTCATGATAACTCGTTGAGTAAGACTCGACAATTTGGTTAATAGTAATAATAATAAACAGTATGGGAAAATGGAAAAATAGGATCGCAAATCGATTGAAGAGAATATCTCAAAAGACATTTCAATACCTTGGCCATTGGTTGAGAGGCTCAGGAGCACAGTTGCTGGTAGCTGTAGAGCAAGATCGAGTGCCATATCAGAGGGTGAGAGTCCAAGTCTATGTGTTGGAGATGCGTGCAAGCGAGAACGAGTTGAAACTTGTCCAATAGGACATCAAACACAGCTCGACCCAATTGCTTCGATAGTGTTTCACGAGAGTCGAAAAGTTGCCTATACAGACGCCATCATCAGTATCAGCCACCCTGGAAAAATGAAAACGATTAATTAAGGTGAAAAAATGGGTTAAACAAAAATCAGTGATTTGATCAAGTAGTACAGACCGGCGTGAATATGGATATGATATCAGTGCGACCCCATTGGATCGCATAATTCTCCAATCATAACGCCTGGAGATATAGGCGCTCTATTACATAATATTATCATATCGCGCTCGCGTTATTATTGGTCAGAATATGCCCTACCCTCTCCCAACTCTGCCACCTCCTTGTCTCCACGCATACGCGCGACTATACTCACTGAGAGTATCGGCCTAACGGTGGGGGCAACCTCGCGAACTTTCCCTCTCCGCTCTGCTCCCCGGAATTATGAGGATCAATACGCGCGAGGAAACGCAAGACCCATTGCGCTACCTTTCCGATGACCCCTCATAAAAATCTGCATGCATCATCTATAGTCTGCTATTTAATTATTATTAGATATCTAACTAATCCAACTAATCCAAATTGAAATGAAAGGTACGTATGTTTGAAAAATATTGCCCTAGCACGGCTATTACATCACTTGATAACGTTAGGGGATGTTCAGAGAAGCAAGAAGTTATTTTGACAAAAATCGATCGGTTATCGACCCCCCGTGTATAGATTGAACAACACTGTTATGGAGTAGACACAGATTGACGCATTCGAATTAGAGTAATAATTGCGCAAAAAATCGAAAAGATCATATTTTACGAAATAATATCGATAAGAAAATAGTAACAGATTTTTTTATGACGAAAAAAATTTGTTAAAATAGTTTTTTTGGTTCAAGGCATTATTTATCTTCGTAATTAATGGCTAGTAGTTAATTTTTACTCTTGCAAGATATATTTTAGGGGGAGGGTGCAAGTGGAAACTGCCTTACCAACCGCGCGTGCGATAGTGAATACGTGGACACACGTGAATGGCATATAGCCTACGTGGGACAATCAATACTACTAGTGACGACTCCAAAGGCCGCAACTCATGTGCTCAACCTCGGTGCCGCAATGACTGAACCAACTGCTATACCCCCTTCCCTCCACTCCTCTTGTTTTCGGCCGCGTCTATATGCTCACTTCCCTTTTCCCGCGTCGCTCTGTCGTGCTTTCACCGCGCCCTACACCAACCACCACAAACTACCCGCTTCGTAGCCCAAAGTCCGCGTTTCACTTTGTGTCTCTACACCGTATCGACAAGGCCTCTTGTGCCTCTATTGTCACTTTCGGATTCTTTTACATCTACATACACCTCTCTGTTTGTGCATATGTAACTGGACATTTACTTGTTGCATATCTGGAAAAATCTCGAAAAAACTTATAGGGAAATTCGATCAAAATTTTACACAATTTTTTTTATAGAAATCTGACACTTTGGCGAATTAACATTTCGTTATAAAAGACATACCTGTCAAATATTTATTAATAAATAAATAAATAAAATTTTTAAATTACAATTTTTTTATAATTTTTTAATATCCAACTAAAATGTTAGAATTTAAATCTGAAAAAAAAATCTAAAAAAATTATTTAACGTTTACGAAGCACAATATTCGATGCCTTTCACCCCTGAACAAAATCGTATAAACATATTTCATTCAAAATTTTTCCTCTCAGACTAAACCCTTTCTTAAAAATTATTTTTTAAAAAGAGGGGAAAAAACTATTAATTTAAAAAAACTGCAATATATACCCAAGATAAATTTGATAAGAATTTTCACTGAAAAATCGAATACAGTTAATTTTTTTGCGTATTTGTGAATTAAATCGAAAAAGTTTTATTATGATTTAAGAATAAAATTGTCAACAATAAGAATCATATTGGGAGTATTTAGTGCCGGAAATGGCGAGTTATACGCGTATATATAGAAAGGCTGCCAGAGCTGAATGGTGTATTGAACAAAAATAAAAACGGTTTAGGAAGCGTGTCCGGACGTCGAAGGGCATTCGAGCGAATAGATCGCGAATGGACGGACGGTCCAGTAAAGCGCCAGGCCCGGGGGCTAAACGAGTGGAGACAATGGCAGAGAGACACGCCGGGGCTACAGCGAGGAACTATACGACGGGTGAGGGTGGACATAGCGAGCAGTGCTCAGGAGAGCTCTCATGGGTTGCTAAAATAGTGGAGCAGCGAAAGAGACAGAGGAGGATTGAGTGACCGGCCGGTGGAATAGCCTCGACTGTACAGCATAGAACTGGACCTACCTACTTTTATATTGCTCTGGGAAATAATGGGATTCCCATCATGAAGTGGATTTCCCTTGGGAGCACAGGACATCGACGCACGCGTCAAGAGAGTCTACGATGTATCCATCTGTCTCCCCTCCAGTTCACCTGTCTCAAATTATTCCGATCGACACTTATATTTATTTCGCAGAGATTTGAAAATTTTGGAAATTTTATGACTAATTCTAAAATACGTTCAAAATCATGCATTCAGTAAATTTTGATACAGAATAATTTCAAACTTCGTTCCATTTTTAAATTAGTATAAGTATTTAAGTGATTATAATCAATTAATTTTTTTTTTTCTCAAATAAAATTAAAATTTAGTTGAAAGAACAAAAGTTTGAACGATTTTCATAGCTGTTGCGCCATCTAGAAGTCAAAGTAGTAGAGAGAAACAAACCTGCAGAAGGTATAGTAGATATTTCATTTGATAGTAAATTTTTTGCTGTTACTATTACTAGAACGTATTGTACGATGTTAAAATTTTATATTAAATAGAGTTATTATTCTTTTAGAAAACTAAAATACAGAAAATAAGAAGAGCCCAAGCGCAAACAATTAAACTTAAAAACGAAAACCTTTGGGCCTTTTCACAATTACGAGAAACTGAGACCAGAGGCTCAACGGTTTTATTTTTTTAAGTTAAATTTTTTTATATTTGGGCATGTCTCAAATTCTTAATCTTGATGCTTATATTATTTTCTGTTTTTTTAGTACATTATTTACTTTTGTTAAATAAAACCATTTGGATTAAAAATTTTTTACCTGTTTTTTAAAAAAAAATTCCGTTTCGAAGAAGCATTAAGATTTATCATCGACAGACATTCCAAATGTTATACTTCTCGATAAATTAATTCATTCTATATGTGCAAACTGCAAAAATATGTAAAAAAAAATAAATTTTTGCGATTTAGTCTATACCGTCAATATACTACTTTTCTTTGTTACCGACTGTTGTCCATTCGTCCGCACTCCGTAAATTTTTCTCTTGAAAACTCGGCCAAAATAACCTCCCTCTCTCCCTCGCGTCATGTAGGATTGTATTGCACATCTACTTTCCACCACTTTCCACGCAGACACTGTACGTTTGCTTACATTTTACTACATCAATCAAAAGTCGACCCTTATTATTGTAACCTAAACTATACGAATATTGTAATCCCATATCACATGTGTGGTGTATTTATTTATTTACTAAAGCTTCAAGGACTTGAAAAAATTTCGCGTTTTCTCAATATGTTAACCTAAACATCAATGATTTTTCCAAATAAGTCAGTTTTATATTTCGTGAATAAATTTTCTTTTCCGAATATTTTTCCCCGGGATATTTTTAGAGTGAATTTTTTTTAACAAAGTGTGCCACTAAAAATTCTCATACAGTAATTAAAAAACCGAAAATATTAGTGTGTTTTTCGACTTAAATGTTCTTCAACTATCAATAGTGGTTGTTAGAAAGGTTTATAAATCATTTACCTAATTTAGGTGAGCAATTTTGTGACTGTAAAAAAATTCTGACGACAATGATGGAGCTGAGTCATAGTTTAACACTCAATGAAGATGCACTCGATCAAATTCCCGAGGCAAAACGCCCGGTTTTTGTGTTCGAATGGCTGCGTTTTTTGGAAAAAGTCCTCGTCGCTGCTCAAAAAGTAAATAATATCACTATTTTTATATTCTCTACATAAATACATAGGTATAGCTTGATTCTAAATGTTTTTTATTATTCAGAACGACATAAAGGGCTGTCAACAAAAATTAGTGGAACAATTGACAAGACATATGCAAGGAGCTCCAGGCCCTCCAACTCGCAGACTAATTGCTCGTTGTCTAGCAACTCTATTCAGCGTTGGTGACACTTTTCTACTGTTTGACACTGTCAATAAGTGCAATGACATCCTCAAAAATAAAGACGACTCTCCAAGCTTTTTACCCACCAAACTGTAAGTAAAATTAATAATTAATTTAATAATTAAATTAATAATTAATAATTAATCAACTTTTTCACTTGACACTATTTTTTTTTCTCAGTTGAAACATTTATTTTTTTAATGAAATCCTTACCTTCAAAAATACGTGTGGTCGTATAGATCAATTGAAGCAGGCTGCTATATTTGGAAATACATTTGATACGGCATCTCGTTCATACGATTGATTTTATAATAAAAATTAAAATAACTTTCTTCTGTTATTTTTTAATTTTCAATTTTTTATCTAACTAAAACTTTTTTATGCGACTTACCTTTTGTACTGTTGGTCATATTACAACTGTTATGTGGTTTTTTTTTTCTTAAAATATTGATTTATTAATAATATAAACATTAAAATATGTATTTATTACTTAATTATCATGCAACTTTTATGTCAGGCTGCACAATTTCAAAGTTATTATAGTGTTTCAATATAAAAAATAAGCAGTTAAATAGGGTGGAGGAAAATGGATCTAAAAATATGACTATATAGGGTTTGCTTACCTGCATTATAAGACGAAAGTAGATTCCATCATTGAAATTTATCGATGAATCAAGGTTTTTTAATTATTAATAAATTATGGATTATTGATTTTTTCACTCGTTTATAATAGGTATATTACAGTTTATTGTTTTTATAATATAATAATATGAATATGGCGATGAAAATAGTCAGAGAAATTTAATTTATTAGCTTTATAGCACTAATTTCAACACAAAAAAAAAAAAAAATTTTCGTCTTTTATAGCTTAATTACTATATAAATGCGTTCTAGAACAACATATATATGGAATGAAACTTATAATTTAAAGGAAGCTTATCTTTAATACATTAAATTTATCAGGAAAAATATAAGATTTTATTCTAGCTTTTGACGTTTTTGGGAAATTGGACAAAAATCAAACTCTAAATCAGAACATTCAACTGAATCGTCGATATCAATCTCCTCTGTAGGCATTTGTATAGATTTTAATGCGTTAATCATACATTTTTTCTCATGAACTGTCTCTTTATTTGGTTTGGAAAGGAAAAAATTCATATCAACGTCCTCTGGGTCACTAATATCAATGCTAGGTCTATTGGTACAAATCTCCTCATTGCATCCACAGATAGTTGAACATTTTAATCCGATTTTCCGACATCCACAAGCTTTTCCGCAATTAGAAGACGTACATTTACAGCGGAGCGTCTTAAGTCATAAAAATCGGAGTGAGTCCGTGCTCTGTACATTCCCAGCCCCAATCCGTAGGCTCTAAATAGTGACGCATACCTATTGTATGGTTGTTTCATTGTGCAAGTGCCCAATCACTTTGAATAGGCGCTTATTTTCTTATTTTCCATATAATCAATAATAACTTGAAACCAGTAATAAATAAGTATTATAAGATTTTTTTTAACTTATAAATAATTTTTTAGAACAATTAGTCAGAAAAAACCACATGATAGTAATAAAAGACAGTTGTATACAGCAAAAAAGGTATATACACACTATTTTTTGTAACAAATGCCGAAAATGCTCTTTTTTTCGCTCTGGTGCCGCCATTAAGTAGCCTAATTTTTTTACAGCTGACATTAGTGCCTAAAAAATCCGCAGGATCCGTGCGTAAAGAGGCTACTTTACGCACTAGTGCGTAAAAACGCACTTTAGACACGCATGTCAGCAGTGAAAAATTGGTCACTTTACGGCGGCTCAAGAGTGAAAAAAAAACGAGCTTTCGAGGCATGTAGCTGCATTGACAATATTTTTTTCCGTGACGAACGTCATAGAAGCATAAAATCATCAGTTTGTCACAAATATTTCAATTATTTTTAATTTTACAGATAAATTACTATTTATATCAAACTAAAGTTCCTAAAATTCTCTACAACAAATGTTCTATGTATTTTTATGTCGTCACAAGTGTTTGAGATGCAAATAATGTACTACAATCAACATACTCTTAAAAAAATTCACGTTTTTAACTCATACCATAAATTGTTTTATAAACAGTTTTATTATAACGTATTGGACGTTTTCTAGAAAAAATTTTATGATCTTCAATTTTGATAATAAGTAATTCATCTGTAAATACTACTTACAATCGAAATATCTGTAAACAAGTGACTTTATATTGCTTAGAAAGATTTTTCACGTTTTAAAGTTAAAATAAGATATCGAAGATAAACTAAGATCTTTTTTCTTCTAATTTTTCTGGAAATTGTCCTCATTAGAGCATTGAATTACAACGATCGAGTTTAAATTAGTAAACTTGTTACATTGTTAGGGCTGCAGTTTGTTGCGTCGGAGCAATGTATGAAAAATTGGGTCGGATGATGGGCCGATCCTACGAAGACACCGTTCAAATCCTAATAAAGTCACTGCGATCTGCCGAGTCCCAAACTCGAATTGAAATCATGTATACTCTGGAAAAAGTCTGCGCTGGAATGGGCTCAGCGATAACAAATGTGCACAAGGAAATCTACAAAATCTCGCGTCACTATCTAACCGATCGGGTGATGGCAGTACGATGTGCTGCAGCGAAATGTCTACTAGAAATGTTAAACCATGCGCCATTCCTATACACAAACGAAATAGAGAGCATGGCAACACTATGTTTCCGAGCGTTTGAAGGCTCAAATTACGAAGTCCGTTGCTCTGTCGCCAAACTATTGGGCACATTGTGTGCAATGACCCAACTGTCAGAAAACTCCCAAAAAACCTCAAAAAACCCAGCAGCCTTCCAAAACAAGATCCTTAAACCGATCTCTCTCGAAGAAGTCCTAAACATGTTGATGTCCGGATTCTTACGTGGCGGAGTCGGCTTTCTAAAAGGCACAGGAGAGATCATAAAAGGCACATCGGGTGTGAACAAAGAGGTGCGAGTGGGAGTAACGCACGCTTACGTGATCTTTGTCCAAATTCTGGGTGGCACATGGTTAGAACGAAACATTGCAACATTCGTCGCACACGTTTTAGACCTTGTAGCGAACCCAAAAGCGGCAAACTCGCACGTGGACGCGGTATACTCACGCAAATGCATCAACTTTATTCTCCGCGGCACGATCGGTAAACTCCTGAGCGAAGGGGCGCAGGCAGCAGCATGCAAAGAAATCGCACACATAATCCTAAAACAAATGAACTCCATTGACTTCAGCCCGGAAAACGCAAAAGACTGCAATCAGGAGACGCTTTTCAGTCAACACTTGCTGGTTTGCGCACTTCAAGAAATGGGAAACCTATTATTGGGTTTAGGAACAACAGCATCGAACCTGATATCGGACCAATCGCTTAGTCTGATCGACACAACGATGACGGTTCTGGTCCATCCGTGCCAGGCGGCGCGATTGGCGTCCTCGTGGTGCTTGCGTTGTATGTGCGTCGCTGTTCCTAGTCAGATAACTCCTCTGATAGATCGATGTGTGGAGAACATTGAGAATATGCGAAGCTCCTCCGAGGCGATCGTCGGGTATAGCAGTGCTCTGGCCGCGGTTTTAGGTAGCGTTCGTCTGTCCCCGTTAGGCGTTCCGCATACAAAGGGAAAGATTATCTTTAATACTGCTGAAGAGCTGCTAAGAAGTGCCAGCCAGAATAGCAGGCTGTCTTTGAACCGAACCCACGCTGGGTGGTTGTTGATTGGGGCGATCATGACCCTCGGAACCGCAGTGGTTAAGGGACTTCTTCCCAGGATGTTGCTCCTCTGGCGAAACTCATTTCCTAGGTCGACCAAGGAGTTGGAAAGCGAAAAAGCAAGGGGAGATGCATTCACTTGGCAGGTTACGTTAGAAGGAAGAGCTGGAGCACTCTCCGCCATGCATAGCTTCTTACTGCACTGCCCAGAGCTACTCAATGAAGACATTAATAGGAGGCTTCTTACGCCCATCGAGTCTGCCCTGGCTATGTTAACCAATTTGTCCCCGGTTTTGAAGAACTATGGGCAACAGTTGAAGGCCCCAACCGCCATGGTTCGACTTAGGTTGTATGAGACCTTATTGCTTCTCCCGCCCCAGATGTTTGAAGGATCTTATACACATTTGTTGAGGATGCTTGTGTCGGAATTCACTCTGACGGAAAATCCTGGAAATACTACGACTTCTTTGTTGAGAGCCGTTTGCCATGCCAATGATTCTGTGATTTTGGGTACCTGGCTACAGGAAACTGAACATCGGACTATTGAAGATCAGGTAATCTTTTTTTCTGTTCTTAGGATGTATAAGTAGTTTTTAGGGAATTTGGTGATGGTTTTTATGTAATTTTCATCCTCTATAGATGGAACCAAATCGTAAAGCGGATGTGGAACATGTAAGTTGGAGACTTTTTGCGACGAATCAAAAGTTAAGAGGGTATTTTTATGTTGATTTAGGAATTTTTTTGATATCTTAGCCGAATATTTGAGATAAGTAAAAATAATTGTAATTTAAAAAAAAACAATAACAATAATGGATGTAAAAAGATTAGTTATTGAGAATACTCTCTTAATTTTAATAATTTGAGTTTCATACTTTCGTCGTGTAGATTTGTTTCTTTTAGGTAGTATTTTTTATTTTTTAAGTCCAAGTTTTATATTTGATTTTTATTTGTCAAAAAATAATTTTTACACATTTTATGTTTTGTTAGTTGCAGCCCAATAGTGCAGCAGGGTCTGGAGCTTTGGAACATAATGCCTGCTGTTTGTACAGACCAGTTCCACCGGTATGTATTCAAACAGATTTTCTTATACCTCTACAAATGAGCCTCAAAATTAATATAAATATATGAATCTAAGTGTATAAATCTAGTCTTTTATATTTTTCGGGCATCCTCTGTAAACTAAATTAGCTTACTGCACCATAATTCTATCATTGAGTCGTACTTTATTGCGACGATATATAAACTAGTCTTCAACTAAACTGTTGTTGTTGGCGGTAGTTACGCTAAGACATTTCGTCGGTTTTTTATTTATGTTCTAACTTTTAAGCCTAATTCTGGGAAATAATTTCCAGAACGAGATCATTTCTGGACCTCTCCCATTGGGCGTAGCTGTGATTGACCTATCGGTCCTAGTATTCGGTCAAATCTTTCCTCGAGTAGCAAACAAACATCGTCTGCAAATGTTGGATCACTTTGGAGAATGCATCAAGCATGCAAAGTCGGGTCGTCAGGAAGCAATTCAAATGAACATATTCACAGCTCTTTTGAGCGGGTTAAAGGGTCTAAACGAAGCGAAAACTGGTTTTGGCCAAGAGGACGTAAAAATATCTGCAACAAACCTAATAGTCGGTACCTTAATAAGCAGCAACTCGATCCTAAGATGGGCGGCGGGTGAAGCAGTGGGCCGAATGGCTCAAGTGATTTCAGACCCAAAATTCACAGCAGAACTGGCCCAAACAAGCTTTGACCGACTGAAATCCGCTCGGGACGTAGCCAGTAGAACAGGGCACTCGTTAGTCCTAGGCTGCCTACATCGCTACGTCGGTGGAATGGGTTCAAGCCAACATTTAAACACAAGTGTGAGCATACTTTTAGCTCTGGCACAAGATAACACCTCTCCAGTCGTGCAAGTATGGGCTCTACATGCTCTGGCGTTAATCGCAGATTCAGGGGGACCCATGTTCCGAGGCTACGTCGAACCAACGCTCTCCTTAATCCTAACACTTCTGCTAAATGTCTCGCACTCATACATCGACGTTCACCAGTGCATAGGAAAAGTTTTATCAGCACTAATAACGACAATAGGCCCCGAATTGCAAGGAAACACATCGTCCATTTGTATGGCACGATCGAGTTTCCTTTGCGCTTGTGCAATCATGCAGGATCACCAGGATCCCCTGGTACAGGCCGAAGCTACAGGTTGCCTTCAACAACTACACTTGTTCGCTCCTCGTCACGTTAATCTGTCGTCGTTGGTACCAACTCTCTGCCGGACATTGTCCAGTAACCATTTGCTCCTTCGAAAGGCCGCGATTTCCTGCCTGCGCCAACTGGCCCAACGGGAGGCAAAGGAAGTCTGTGAACACGCGATGAGTCTGGCAAATGAAAGCCGAGATACCAACGTGGTGGAAGGTCTAACCATCACAGAAACTGGGCTTCCAGGCGTTTTGTTTAGTCTACTAGATGTCGAAACTGACAGTTCTTTAATCAAAGACATCCATGACACTCTGACGAGCATGCTGCAAATGCTTGCAGCTGACAATCTGTCCCAGTGGCTATCTCTTTGCAAGGATGTTCTGACAGTTGCCTCAGAGGCGAGCAGCCTTGATGAAGCCTCGATTGTCGCTGCGGATGACGGGGGCTTAGATAATGACAGTGTGAATGGTGAGGGAGATGATGATCAAATTGAATTCCATGCGGACGAGGCGAAACAGCGGCCCAATGTCTCTCCACGGTGGCCCACTCGCGTTTTCGCAGCCCAATGCATTCGCAGGATCATTGCTGCCTGCGTCAACCATAAATCTTCGCACTTTAACCTAACTGCGGCTAAGGAACAGGCTCGAGGCCGGGGAGACTTTTTAATTCTTCATCTTTCTGACCTCGTGAGAATGGCCTTCATCGCAGCTACAAGTGATTGTGACCCTCTGAGACTCGAGGGTCTGCAGACGCTTCAGGAAATCATTGAAAAGTTCGCTAAAGTTCCGGAACCAGAGTTTCCTGGACATCTGCTTCTAGAGCAGTTTCAGGCGCAGGTTGGGGCGGCACTTCGACCAGCATTTTCAGCAGAAACCGCGCCCCATGTGACTGCTGCTGCCTGCGAGACTTGCAGCACTTGGATCGGTAGTGGAGTCGCTCGAGATCTCAATGATCTCCGCCGAGTTCATCAGCTGTTGGTGTCCTCGTTGGAAAAACTGCGTGAAGGACATACTCGGCCTCAGTTGTACAATGAGAGTCTTCTTACCCTGGAAAGATTAGCCATTTTAAAGGCTTGGGCCGAGGTCTACGTTGTAGCGATGATTAACGATGGATCTGCGCCTGATAATCGCGAGATTAGTCCACGAAATATGAAGGAAAGTGAAATTACAGATGCCGAAGAAGACTTTGGACAGTTTGAATTCCAAAACGAGAGTCTTTTAAGCCTGGTCCAACCGGAATTGCCCAGTCTAAGTCAACACTGGCTCGCTGCGTTGAGGGACCATGCTCTGCTGTCACTTCCGCCGGAATTCGCCAGTCAATTGCCTCACGACGGTGGGGCTTTTTATACCACCGATACTATGGAGTCTTCAAGACCTCACTATGCCAAATCCTGGGCGCCGATCCTCCATGCAGCAACCCTCTGGCTCAATGCACGTGGATTTGACGTTGATGAGAAAACAGACGGAATCTCTAGCATGTCTCTGATGACTAATAATTCATGCAATATTAATAATCCATCGGATAACAACGGAAATAATAGTAATGTCGATCGGTTCCATCTTTTATTTGGAATTTGCATGGAGGCTCTTTGCAGCTCTAGATCTGCAGAGTCGGAACAAAACACTGAAACTTGTCTGAGCGCTTTATTCACGCTTTTAGACTCGAAATGGGCACGAAAAGTGTTTACCAGCAATGCCTCCTTGCCAATTGAACTCTGTAATGTTCTTCATAGGCTGCTACTTACTCGGGACAGCTATACCATTCAGATGATGGTTATGGAAGTTCTCAAACAAATTCTCAAAGCCACTCAGGAGAATTTAGCGGATAAGAAGGCCAAGTTGAAGGAAAATCCAAATTGTGATGAAATTAACTCGATGGATTTGTTGGGCGAAGGTGGCGCCACGGGTGAACTTCCGCCTGGTAAATCCCTGGCTTTTGCCGTTCTAGAGGTTTGTCTTTGTTTGTTGGTGCATCAAATACCCGCGCTCAATCCCAATCCCGAGGGACCTACGACCATTTTGTCACAACGAGGCTATGTGCTGTCTTCGGAAAGTGGGAAATTAATTACTTCGGCTCTTAATATCATGGAGACGCTTCCTTCACTCTGTTCACCACAAGGAGCGTTAGCTATTTTGCCGACTCTGCTCTATTTGTGCACTGGAGTCATTCGAGAAACTGGAATTCGAGTGGATGATCAGAATGCCAAGTTGGCATCCGAAGTTCCTGTTCATGCTACGCTGCATTGTTTGAAGAAGTTGATTACGGATAAGTATGCAAGGGATCCAAGAAGTCAGGAACGATGGACTGTGCTTCTGCAGAGCGCTCTTGCGAAGATTATTGACTTGGCTAAGTCATCTAGTGATGAAAAGAAGATGGATGAAGTTACAATGATGCTTGGCATTGCTGTTTTTGTTCTTCATGCACTGCCTGAGGTCGTCAGTGCTCCGAATCTTCAGTTTCCCTGCATCAACCACTTCCGACAGACTATCCAGTCGGATAATCCGATGGTTTGTATCAAAAGTATTCGATTTTTTCAGTTATTTGAAATATTTTCATTCAAGTTAAGACTGAACGTATTTTACTAGTTATTACATGTCAACTTTTTTTTTATTTAATTGAATTTTTGATTGTAGATAAAGCTGAAGTGTATTCAGACACTAAAAACAATCTTCCTCCATTCCGACAAGAGCATCAGTACACCGTATATACACGCACTGGCACCAAGGCTGGTAGAATATTTGTACAGCGACACGAGTAAAAAAGTTGAGACTGAGATGGAATTGTCATTTACTCTGGAATGCATTAGTACTGTTGAATCACTTATATCTCTGGCTGAACCAAAAAATCGTAAGTTTTATTTCTATGAAATAACATAAATATTTGTAGTCATAATTGTGAATATTAAAAAATTTTTCGTATTATCAATATATTTGCACGCAATGCAGGAGATTTAATTCAAGGTATGAGTAAACTAGAGCATGTTCTAATAATTCATATTTGTTGTAAATAATGGTTTTTTTTTAGTTTTATTTATTTAGTATTTTTGTATAATAACATTTCGTGAATTTTTTATAGGTATCCAGATGCTAACGCTACTAGTACCAATTTTAATTAATTATTTACTTGAAGAGGAAAAATTAGAGCGTGGATCTCGTTGGCAAATTAATCTTCATCAGCAAAGTTTTCAATGGTTAAATAAAATTGGTCCGAAATATCCTCAAGTAAGTTTATGATAAAATTTTATGTTTTTATCCGTCGTCAGAGTTTTATGTTTATTTGAAAATTTTTTTTGCCGAGTTTCTAAAAAAAAAAGTTGGTTGAAAAATTTTTTTTTTTTTTTACTGTTTTACTGTGCGCATGATGCAATTGCAATTTTTGATAATATTAAAAACTGTTTTACTCAGAGAAACAATGCTGTTACAAAGTAGACTACAATAATTCAAGTCTACTGAAAAAATCGCGGTTTGTTGTTTTAATAGGTTGAATCCAAAAGATAGAAAAGTGCTTTTATGTTTACGGGAGTGAAAAAACTGTTTAAAGTTTTTCATATAATAAAAATATCATAAAATTTTTTGTATTTTTATTTCAGGAATTCAAAACTCTTATGTCACAAACTAGTGAATTAAAAACTAAACTGGAAAATGCTGTACGAATGAATCATCAACAAGCACAGAAAAATTCTAAGCAAGTTGATGCAATTAAACCACCCCAAAAGATCACAGCTCCGTCGATAAAATTAAAAACCGATTTCTCAAATTTCAACTAAATAAAAAATATGAAAAAAAAAATAAAATAAAAATAAAATGAACCTGATAAAGCCATAATAATTAAACTATAGTCTTACAACATCACAAAATACGTGTGATAATTAAAAATCTTCCTAACCAATGTTTATCGTGTATTATTGATAGAAAAGTGAATTAAAATCTTTTAAATCGATTATCGAATAAACAATAAATGCAATAAATTAATTCTATTGTAAAAGTAAAAATTTATGTATAGATGTATTTTAGAAAAAAATTAAAAAATATGTTAGTGATGTATGTTCGATATTTTCAAAATTGTATTTTTTTATTTCCGAATTGTGCATAAATTTGTAAAAAAAAAAAAAACAACAACATAGATTATTAATGACATATCGGAACAATAGTCTAATATAAACAGGATCTATTAGATTTATAATTTATCAATCGCATAAAAATCAAATTAGTAAAATTTGAAAAAAATCAATTTTTGTTGCTCATCACTATTTTTTTAGTCATTTCCATTAAAGAATTATTTTTAAAAATCCCATAAACATAATATAATAGATAAATAAAAATTAACAAGGAATGCACAAGAAAGTTCTACATATAATGCTAATTTATAAAAAATAGCAAAAAAAAAATGGCATTACGTTAGTTTGACATAATAAAACTTGAATAGCTATTACAATTAATGTATTTGTAATTAGTAATTGTATATTATTGAAGTAGCAGTCATAATGTTTTATTTTTTATATCACTATTTTCCAAAATTAAATATTTATGTGCATTTATTTATCTAAAGTTTTATCGAAGCTATATAAAATGGTTTTCTATCATATAATTTATGACTATATTTTTATTATATACTCTAATTAACATAAATAATCTTCTGAATTATGTTAGCATCGTATTATAATATGAATAAAAAATGGATATGGTGATGGAAATGAAAATGACTCAAAATTAAAGTAATAATAATATGTATCACTGATGTATCAATTTTACAAATTCAGTATTGAATGAAATCTGAAAAAATTGCGAGAATGCTTACCTTGCATTAAAACTGCTAAATCGACGGGCATCCTTTTGTTTAGTCTAATCAAATACATTTTTTATGCAGTAGCTTATTTTAATTATTACAAAAATTACATATCTATATGTATAAATATAAAAAAGTCAGAAATTTTAGCCATTACAGTTGCATTAGAGTCTAACAAACAGTAAAAAAAAAAAAAAAACAGTTCCCTGGCGTTGGTCTAGAGACTATTGCACATCCCCAAACCTCGAATTTATAAAAAACAAACAAGAAATATAGTGTTTTAAACGTTTTCTCCTACGATGATATTTTCTCTACAGTTAGTTTAGCGTACTAAAAACACTCAAAAAAATTAACAACCCCCAACCATCGTTTTAAGACCATCGACCACCCTACTAAGCCCCAAATTCATAGGAATTAATTATGTAATATACTGTTAAATGTTTTAATTTGCAATGAACTTTTTTTTCTAGTTACATTAAAGTCTAAAGAGCCTCCAAAAAAATTTTCAACCTCCTGGCGTCATTTTCAAGACTATAGCACAAACCTAAAACTCAAATTTATGAAAAACAATTATTATTAAATAGGAAAGTGGGCATGCACATCCTAGTGAACTAATAAGACAATTTATGAAAGAGTAAGTCAATGTATTGCAAAAATAATCACCGATTTTTATTATAAGACGTTAGAAAAATATTGAATACAATCGACACTTATACAAAAATTTTCTAATCGAATTTTTCAACTAATGGCCTTTTTTTTTATTTCTTTCTTTTTCAGATGGCCATGAATCATGCAAAATAATTAAGTTAAAATGATATTTCTTGAAATAATTAACTTCTATTTAAACTTCTGGATTTACAGGCCTTTTTTTTGTTTTATCAGATCAATTTTACTCATCAAATACATTTATATATTGATAAATAGTTCATTTTAGATATTAGAAAAAAAACATAGGAACTCATAAGACTGTGTATAAAAGGGTAAGTATAAGTATTACAAAAATAATGATTTTTTTCCTCATTAGAAAAATATCTAATAAAATCTAAAATGCAATATTTAGATTTACGACACTTAATGCTCAGGTAAAATTAAGCAAACAAATTTGTAATTGCATACATTTTGGCCTCCAGTAGATCATCATCATTACGACTACTTATTGATGGTAATGCTTTCGGTAATTGAGTGGTAAAAATTGTTCTTATTCCTGCTTCAAACTCTGCAAGTGAAGGTGTTTTTAAAACCATATTTGGTGACCCGTCAGACGAATTGTTTCGACGAATTGCAATAAATGATTTCCTCAAAGCATCAATTCAAACCACAAGTTTTAAAACAAGGTAAAAAATATTTTTCCAATACTTCAGAATATAATTTGAGTGTACTAATTGTCGTAAGTCTCATAGCCTCAAGACCCGGTTGTTTTTCTTCTTCACCACTATTTGTGATAAAATAACTCTTTTCCAAGCAACCAAGCATTTCCTTCAAAAATTTCTCATGATCCGTAATTACAGACATGGCATAATTAAATCTTTTATCAACAGGCATGATATTAATCTTCGAATTAAGACTGTCAAACCATTTTACCAAATCAGCTAAAAATAAACCTGTTTTATCATTTTCTTCAAACTCTTGAGGCTTCAAATCCCTGTATACTGCATATGCTAAAGCCATTTTGTCAGAAAATACTTGGGCAACTAAAGTCCCAGACATTTTTGATGAATCATTTAAATTAAAGTGTTTATCACTGACTGATGGTATAAAATTCAACTCAGTTTCATTGTTCATCATGAAAAGTTTGTGAATTACTTTCCAACTAACGGTTCCATCACGATAATACAAGTCATTTTCAAGAAGACTATCTCGTATTAATTTTAACGAATATAACGGATCGAAAATAAAAAAAATCTTGTCATCTCGAGTAACTTGAAAAAAAGGTTTTTCTGGACTGACATTGAATTCGTTAAAAAAAGTCAAATTTTTCGGATTCGGAGCTAAAACCAATGCTTTCACGATGAGATTATTCTCATTAACTTCTGCGATTGCATTTTTTATTATTGTATATTTTGTTTTAGGATTAATGTTCAAGTCTAAAATCCAATATCCAAGTACCTGTTTTATCGGTTTTTTAAGCCATCTGATCATACACACAAGTGCATTTTTCGCTGTTGCAGTTGTGTCACTATTAGTGGAGCATTTCGGGTCTTCAGCGGGATCATCGGGTTGATCCATTGCCAAGCTCATTTCGTCAAATGAAATTGAAACTATTCGATCTTTCAGAGAAAGTGAGGCACACTTTTCTTTCAACTCTGTTAAAACGGTGCGATTTAACCCCGGGTAAACAGGAAATTGTTTCGCATGTTCATTCAACTTTCCAATCGATGGTAGATGATACAAGTTACCCAACACGTAATAATCATTTGGGAAATTGTAGAGTAATGATAGTGCGTGATCTTTCAACTCTGGAGAAGGTTCTTGGCCAGTTCTGTCCTGATGTAATAAGCGCATGTGTGTCGTCATCATTGCGTGTGCTCCAGGATTGAGAATTCCTCTCAGTTCATTGATAACAGAATTAATCTCATTTTCAGGGTCACTCGAAGCAGCACTTTCTCGCCTTACCCTGCGTCTCTGAGCCCGTGGCATTGCTATAGATCGTCGTTTTGAAGGAGGCATTGTATTTCGAAATATAATACCTTTACAGTAGGATTTGAAGAGTGCTTTAATCTCGTCCACCTGATTTCCTGAAAAATTACTAAAATAATAACATTCCTACTGAACAAAAATTATAAATTAAAAGTATTTATACACACCTTTCACGCCCGACAGAGAGATTATCGTGTTTTCTGATGATTCCGTGGAATAAATGATCAGTAAAAAATTTTTTCGACTCTTGGTAATACTTTAGAATAATATAATGGAACTTTGGATCATCTAGAACAATATTGAAGATGATACTTGGAGTTTTTCAAAAGTTTGATATTCTTTGTATAGGTTAGAGTAGCTTATTTGCAATAAACGTAAATGAAAAATTTAGCTGATAGAACTTACTTGGTAGAATTAGATAAAGAACGGAAATTCACAAGTCTTTTTCGTCTTTAGAAAGGCTCCTGCTTCTGTTATTGTTCTATTTTTAGAAAAAAAAGTTTTTTTGGATTGATTATTTGATAAAAGTGTACTTGGCGTTGGCACGAAAACTATCAACACACATAGCAATAATAACAATAATATTCAAGCTTCATTTGCATAATAAATTCGTGGCGATAACACAGCACAGCAGCAGCGCGCTTTTTCTAGCGGAAAAGCTGAAATGTGCTCAACTGTGCTTGATCATATATAGATATACTTATGTGTAGAGCCAGAGTACATATGGTTGGATGATCTTCGACGAGTAAAATCATTTGTTTAGCTAAATATTATTGTATGGCGGACGAATAACATTCGGTGATATTCCTATTTCCAAAATTCAAAATAAAAATAATTCAGTAAAAAATAAATTCACTTGATAAAAATAGTACTTTTTTTTTAATACCTATATGCGACCTTAGTCGATAGTATCTTTACCTTTTAGCACACCCTCGCGAAGCGTAGAGATAAGTTTTATTATCACCAAGTCCAGTTTGACTCGTGACACGACATATAATGCCGTTTTTACGAGACCCCTTTAATAACTTTTTTACGCGGAATCAAATTCTGAACAATATAGCAGTTGAAAAAAAAGAAAATTTTCAAAATTACGGCCGCAGAAGCGAATAAACTACGAAAAACCCCCCCACGCCGTGCACTTTTTGATTTTTTTTCTCGCCAAGGCATGTTCAAATCTGCAAATGACCTCATTAAATATTGTTGAGCGTCAAAAAAAATACACAAGCTCTAACCCAAGTTCGTTTACAGAGCTATAAATACCCAAAAAAGAACCGCGATGACAACCGATTTGCACCAACCACGTTTTTAGCCAAAAGAGAGAGACTTTCCTAACAATGAACGCCATTTGTTGCGACCCGAGCGCCGAGCGCAGTCCGCCGAGCAGGGAAACCGTCCGGGAGGTGGTGCAGTCTCATGGAGCACTCGCGCCAACACGACTAAATATGGAATTCATCAAGACACTATAATATCCGGCTATTTGCACTGGTCGAAGTGCACTAAAAAAACTGCCACAGTGTAATAAATTCCGCCTTGTAATATCTTTATACTGCAGGATGTAGTCTTTTATTTCTACAAAGGAAGTAGTTTTATATAAATATGGTTTATAATAAAATATTCACAATTCATTTCTACAATGCTTTTCATTCCATATAAAAATAGTCTATTAAATAATACTTTGTACTCAACGTCTGCCACAAACGATATGGATATGAGCTCAAGGCGGAAGTTTGGAGAAGGGGTTATCATACATGACTATAAGCATATGAGCTGCATAAAAATTTTGCGATGTATCAGTAGTCGCCTCTAGAATTTTTTAATTGGTATTCACTATACGCTTGGTTTCATCACTCGTATAAACGTGATTCTCGTGCGCTCTCACTATACGTTTCTTCCAAAAAAAAATTGTAAAAAGTGTTTGATGCGATGATTTATGTCTATAATAAGAAATATTTATGGGGTTATTAATTCTATGACTTCAAATGACGCAAAGTGAATTTTTTCTTTGGTAAAAATCAAATCTGAATTTAAAAGAGTCCGGCTGATGTCTGAGAACTAGTTAAATTAGTGACTAAAAAAATGCACAAAGCCGAGTTTTATTGATATTCTTATAAATCATAAAAACTTATTTTAATTAGATTAATTTTAAAAATTTTGAAGAAAATGTGATTCATGTGAAACTGAATAATAAAAATCATCCAAACGAGACATTTAATCTCCGATGCCTGATTTTGACAGGTTCTTTTTCAATTTTTTCTGTGAAGATTTTCGTTAGAGACAATTTATTGTATTGAAAAATAATCTCTGAAAAAAATCCAACATTTTTAACATTTTTTAAAATTAATCCTATCGTGAAAAACAGAAATATTAGTGATCAAAGCTGTTGTCTTTATAAGGCTACTTGTTAAATAACAAATTTGAAAACCCTATTACGCAAAAATACAGGCCGATATAGACTGCCTTATTTGGTTACATGTATTTAAAATCAACTGCATACTATCAGCAAACTAGTTGACATATAGGACGGATAACAAATTATGTGTTTACGGTAATGATCTTTTTACTCTCGAGCTTTCTTATTTATTGTTTTAGTAGATTTAATAGTGTTTTGTGAATACCTTAATATCATTATGTCAATTTTTATCGAAGAAGAAAACATTTAATTGAAATAGATATTTCCGCGACTGTTTAATTATTGTTACAGAAAGATAATTCGTACTTTGATAACAAGGAATTGGGGCATCAAGTGTCGATTCTTATTCTGTTGTTTGTGTGTCGCTAGAAAGCATCAGGTAAAATAAGTGCTATTATAAACGACACGTTATTTCTCACTGATTCGCATTATTTATTTCCAGAATTCTTATAAAGACATTGCGCGAATATTTAATAACTACTTTCAAGACCTCGATATACTTCCATCAGATGTTGCTGCTAGTTTGGCATTGCTCAGGGAATTTCAAAGGGCCGAAAGAGAGATGATCGTTGATCTGCGTCCAAACGATACATATGAATTCCTCTGTGGAGTCCCGATAACCTCAAAAACCAAACTTTTGACGCTCACCGAAGATGGAGATGACCTCAAACATTTGCAAGCTATTCGTCACTATATGAATTTTGCTTTCGCAGCCTATAACTGGTCACTTTTTGTGATGACAAGTTCGGTGGGATTTTGCCAAAGGTACATTCAATAAGCAATATTTATTGTTTGAACAAATTTTTAAAAGATTTAAGCATATAATCATTTGAAATGTTCATTCAACGGTTTTTATTTTAGAATAAGATGTTGCTGTTGTCCTTGCTTACCATTAAACGATAGAGCTGAAGTTATTGGAGACAATTGTTGTAAATGGAATTACACTGCACTTCGTGGCATGATTGACACAAACACTTCCGAGGTTGTTTATGCAACATTTCACAATGATGTTCACGAACCACAATTTTATGTTGCCATCGATTACGTAATGAAAAAGGTAAATTCTTTTTTTTTTTTGCTTACCGAAAAATCTGGATGTTTTTCTACGCACTGAAGCCGGTATAAAGTGACCCATATTTTCCAACAGCTCTGACATCAGTGTCTAAAGTACCTTTTTGCAACATATGCCTCTAAAGCTCGTTTTTTTTTCACTCTTGAGCCGCCGTAAAGTGACCGATTTTTTCACTGCTGACATGCGTGCCTAAAGTGCGTTTTTACGCACTAGTGCGTAAAGTAGCTCATTTTTTTTTTCACTCTTGAGCCGCCGTAAAGTGACCGATTTTTTCACTGCTGACATGCGTGCCTAAAGTGCGTTTTTACGCACTAGTGCGTAAAGTAGCTCCTTTACGCACGGATCCTGCGGATTTTTTAGGCACTAATGTCAGCTGTGAAAAAATTAAGCCACTTAATGGCGGCATCAGAGCGAAAAAAAGAGCATTTTCGGCATTTGTTACAAAAAAAATAGTATGTGGCATGTGCGCAATGGCGGCAATTTCGCACTTGCCACACAATATACTATTTTAAAAATCGGTAAAAAAAAATTAAGCCACTTCATCAGAGAAAAACAAATCAAACATTATCCACATTTATTGCAAACAATATATGGCGTGCGACATGAGCACAATCAAGGCAATTGTCACAACGTTAAGATTGTAATCTCTACGTCAGGGCTATATTTATTAAAGCTCATTTAATTGTGTTTCTGCAAAAGATTACCATGTTTGCAAGCCACAATATCCTACTTTATATAACACATAATTTTCATAATTTCAGATTGTTATCAGCATTCGCGGTTCGGCAAGCATACAAGATATGCTAACCGACGTGAATGGCGACTTTGAAGTTTTACCGTTGACGCCACCTCGGGAAGACTGGCTGGGTCATAAAGGCATGATCATAGCAGCAGAATATATTCGCAAAAATATTTCAGAAAAAAATCTTATCAACCGCGCCCATCAGATGGTATTATCTGAATTTCCCTACATTTTTCTAATGAACGAATTTAGATGAAAAAAACGATTAAATAATGTAAAAAAAATGTTTTGAACATTTTAGAATATCGATAAAGGTACAAATGAGTTTGGACTGGTTGTAGTGGGCCACTCTTTGGGCGCTGGAACTGCAGCCATCCTCGCCATCCTTCTTCGCCAGGAATACCCGGATTTGATCTGTATTGCCTACTCGCCACCTGGCGGTCTTTTGAGCATGCCAGCTCAACAATACAGCCAAGAATTTATCACTACTGTGGTTGTTGGGTATGATTTGATTCCCAGAGTAGGACTGCGCCAAATGGAGAATTTACGTGCTGATCTAAAAAATGTTATGGAAAGAAGGGTGGATTCTAAGGTGCAGTTAAAATCGCTTATAATAAGGTCATCAAAGAAAATTTTTAAAGAACTATTAATTTATTATTTTTCTTAATTTTGCTCTATCAGTGGAAGACCATTGCATGTAGTACGATGTGCGGATGTTGTTCAACGCCGACTTCCGTAGCAAATATGAAAGCCAGTGGTTCTGTAGTCGAGTATCAACGGGACAAGGAACTAGCGCGAGTACAAATAGATATTCCGGATGGTACCAGTGTGTCTCCTATGGTACACATTCCTCTTTATCCACCTGGAAATATTATTCACGTAGTCCGATATCATCCACACAAAGGGTGAGTATATGAATATACATGCAACTACAAAAAATATATTTACATACATATGTTTTTTGGTATATATTTAATGAGTGCTCAAGATAAATCTTCAGTTCTATACAAAAAAAATATTTTTTAATGTGCATAATAAAACATAGCCCTCAATTTATTTCTATACAGGATGTCCTCTGAAATTCGTTTTATGTTTGATTTAATTTCAGGATATTTAGAAAATTGGCATGCAGAAATAAACCAGTTTACCAAGCCATATGGGCTAGTCCGGAGGATTTTTACGAAATTCTCATAAGCCCAAATATGTTTGCGGATCATTCGACGGATAATGTACGGTACGCTTTGAATAAAGTTAGTTCACGCCATAAAAAATTCGAACATCTAGCAAATAAGATATCTTATGAAACAAATATCAATGTAAAATAAATAAATAGTTTTATTATAATTTTAATAACTTTTGATTCCAAAAACCCTTCCTTTGTATCCATTATAGAATAAGATGTTCTGGAATTCACTGCTCATTAAAAAATATCGTTTTTTTCTTCGAAACATATTTGTTCACAGTTTTTAAATAGTATATTGTGTATACCAAGGGACTAAAGTAGGCTATTTTGTACCGGGTATTGCTGCAGCAATTACCGGGTGCAACATGGCCTAATTTCGGCGCGTGGTACACACGATATTTTTTGTCCCGCTGCGAGAAAAGTGACCCATTTTGGACGCCTTTTGTTAGGCGTAAAGTGGCTTTTTTTTTTGTCACTTACTTTTTGGCCCGCATTTTACGGCCAAAAAGTGCTATGTTAGTCCCTAGGGACTAAAATATCACTTTTTAGCCCTGAAAAGAGGGCTAAAAAGTCAGGGACAAAATGAGCCACTTCACGCCCTCAAATGGGGTACAAAATGGGTCACTTTTTGAGCAGGAGGGACAAAAAATATATTTTAGTCTCAAAATGTGTCACTAGCGCTACCCGATTAATTAACCTTCTGAACCCGTGTGTAATATGCACTTTAAATCATGTTGTCTCTTTTTAACTCGTCGATGCTCGTCGTCTTATGTATTGCCTGATGCGAATGCGATGTAGGAGCGTAGTGGTGGTTCCATTCGCAGTTCGCATAGAAGATGACGAAACATGTATTTAATTTGTAAAATCGTTTTTTTTTTTTTTTTTCAACAGCCGTTTAAAATAGAATTTTAGATGTAAAAACTGTACACTACTGTTTTTTTGTCTAAAAAATTTTTTTTAGCAAAGGTAAACACGCGAGAGACTTGCATTTTAAAAATTCTCTAACGTTCGCAGGTAAAGCAAATTCCTGTCTTAATTTTTTTTTATCTCAGGGCGCCACTATCCACGACAATTTCAACGCACGTCGACAGCTGTGAACAGTTGTGGACACGTGAAACTGGAACATAATATATTTTTATTCTAATTAATTGTACTTATTCTAAAAATGCCTAAGCGAATAATTTTAGTCACCGGCGGCACTGGTCTTGTTGGCTGTGCAATTAAAAATGTCGTTGAATCAAATCCACATCCCGATGAAGAGTGGATATTTGTTGGATCGAAAGATGCTGATTTATGGTATTTAACCTTCAATCTATTATTTTATAAAACGTAATAACATACAAACTATGCTATACAATCAAAATATATTTATTTACAGTGATAAACAAAGTACTGTTGCAATGTTTGAAAAACATAAGCCCACTCATGTCATTCATTTGGCTGCTATGGTTGGTGGATTATTTACCAATATGTCACATAATTTGGACTTTTTGGTAAGTCTAAAATAGTAAAATATCCTTTTAAAAAGGGTGGATCAGTACAGCAGACTTTTTTTTTTTAATTCCACTTTTGTCCATGATAAAATTTATTTCGGTATACGAAATTTTTGTCAAAAGTCAACGTACATTCGAATAAAAAACAATACAGTGGAATTATAACAAATAAATATGAATCTTCCTCTTACGATTGCAATTGTTTTCAGCGTAAAAACCTATACATTAACGATAATGTGCTTCAAACTGCTCATGAAACGAACGTTGTCAAAGTGGTATCTTGTCTGTCAACGTGCATTTTTCCTGACAAAACAACATATCCAATTGACGAGACTATGGTAAAGCCTTATTTTTTTAATGTTTAATTTAAATTGAAATAATCAAGCCGTGTTTTTTATGCAGATTCACAATGGACCACCTCATCCGTCCAACTATGGTTACAGTTATGCTAAACGCCTGATAGACACTGCGAATCATGGATATTTTCAAGATTGTGGACGACTATATACAAGTGTAATCCCTTGCAATGTATTTGGACCTCATGACAACTTTAATCCGAAATCTAGTCACGTGATTCCCGGATTGCTGAGGAAATTATATGATCTCATGAAAGACGGTCAGTTATATATATCAATAGATACTTTAATTTAGGATTTTAAGCATTTTTTTGCACGGAATCGTACGTAACTTGACAAGATAAATCGAAAGTATAGACTAAAATTATTCTATGCCGCTTAGTCTTTAAAAAACAGATTGTGATGTATTTTGATAAAGAGTGTGGGTAAAAAATTTTAATATGGCCCCTAATTTTTGCAATATTAAATTTCAAATCGGAAAAAAAAAATATTTTAAAAATTATAAAAAGTATCGAAAAGTGCTACTTGACATTTTTTATTTATTTTGTCAAAGTATATCAGAATTCTTAAAATAATTTTGTTACACATCGAAATTTCGAGAAAATAGGTTTTTTTTTTACCTTTAAAAAACCTTTCTACCATTTTAGGAAATAGCGAAGAAAAAGTATTTACGGTATTGGGCTCTGGAAAACCATTGAGACAGTTTATCTACAGTTTAGATTTAGCTAAGCTCATTATTTGGGTTTTGCGCGTATATAATTCAGTGGAGCCAATCATCTTGTCAGGTAAATTCAAAGAAATATAAATACTTAGTTATATAATCGAATTTATATTCCTATTTCTTTTAGTGGATGAAACACAGGAAGTCACTATTGCTCAGGTAGCAGTAGCAATCGCTGAAGCATTCCAGTTTAAAGGTAAAATCGTTTTTGACACAAACGCTGCCGATGGTCAGTATAAGAAAACCGCGAGTAACAGTAAACTTCGAAGCTTCTTACCTGATTTTCAATTTGTGCCTTTTAATCAAGCTATCAAAGAGACTGTTAAATGGTACCTAGCTAACTACGACGAAGCTAGGAACTAGAATCTACTTAGAAAAAATCATTAACTTAAATTATGTCGATAGAAAAAGTGTTTATTTTTTCTGCGAGATATTTCTATGAATAATAAAAATTATAATAGTATTTCATATACTTTAAACCATGTTCACTTACGTTTTGAACATTTTTTTCTTAAATTTTGTTCAAATATAAAAACTTGAATTTTTTTTCTTCGTTAGGTTTGGCGCACTATAGCCACGATTTCAGATGTTACAATTATCTGAAATAAAAAAATCAAGTACTATTTTACTCAGGAATAATACCGTTACAAAATAGACTAAAATAATTCGAGTTTATCAACAGAATAAAAACAGTGGCGAGTTCAGAGTAAAAATTGAGTTTTTGTCTACAGAGGGGTGGAAAAAAATTTGAAAATATTTCTCAATTTCAAAAATCTTAGTCTGGCTGATACAAAATGCTCCGAATAAGAGATTAAATATTAATTTATTAAAATTTCACAATTTATTTTTGAGTTATCGTGGCCATAAAAATTGATACACGTTATTTTTCAAGAGAAAAATCAAGTTTTGCGTAAATATTGGTACATAAGTTTAAAAATTTTCCAGATTTCTCTATATTTCTTGTATAAAAATAGCTAGAAAAAATAAGGGAACAATAATATGTAAAAAAAAAAAATTTGATGTTACGGAATTTTTAACGGAAAACATCCCCGAAAAATGGGTTCGTGTCTTCTTCTATTTCTAGATGCGTTTCGATATGACTAACTTTGTTGAGAAATATTGCAAACATTAAATAAAATAAGTGTTTATGTCTGGGGTTACATTAAGACAGCAACTAGATTGCCACGCCTGCGCTAGAGCTTTTTATAGGGACGCCGGCGCGGAAGTGATACCATTTCTCGGTCTCTCTCTCTTGCATTCAACCACTAACTCCATGATCAACGAACAAAGGCTTCAGTATGCTCAAAAGGAGCCTTGCCATGTACGAAGCTCCGGGTTTTTGGCACTTTCCTCATCTTTTAATTCACCGGACTACGTAACAATGCATCAGGCACGTGCCTCAATTAGTTCTAGTGACTTAGTATCTCTCGATGTGCTTACGGATTTTTTTTTACCATTGTGACACTCTTTTCTGATCGATCAGACGTCCTGAAGTGGGTAATTGTTGATTTTTCAAGTAGCACAAGGACGACACGCAGAAAAAAAATTATTTTATGTCTCGATTTGGTGATTGTTTAAGATAACAGTTGATTTTTTGAGGAAATATCAAGTGAAATGTATATTTTGTTGATTTTGTGGTTTCTGGATGGAAGCAAAGACAGTGTTGATACTGCGTAGAATAAATTCCTTGCAAGAGAATTTCAGGAATATTGACAGAATGCTACTGTGACAGTCCTGTAGATTTCAAAACATTTTCACACAAAAATAAAGACAAATTCGCGTTTATAGATTTTTTTTTTCTTCAATCAAGAGATCGAGAAAAAAAAATTTTTTTTTCGTACATTTGGAAAAATTTTGAAAATATTTCAAAAGATATTTTTAAAAACTTCTTATGTATTTTTATAATTTTTTTTTTTTAATTTAGAAGATTGTCATTGTTTTTTACTTTTTTCATGTTGAAAATTTGTTTACAATATTTCTAGGGAAATGATTGATTTTATTACGATCTTTTTTTGCGATTAAATCATCGAAGATATACAAATAATTATGTCAACACACGTTCACATGTAAAAAAATGAAAATCTTTTTAAATCAGTTAAAATTCATTCGCAATAAAATTTATAATTCCTCTATTATTTAAATTCGTAAACTCTCATAATTTTTAACAAGCTCTATATTTTGTAAGAATATGAAAAACTCGATGAAAGATTGTAAAGAAATCACCAGGACTGTTTCAATATGATTCTGATTGAATATGATTAAAAAAATGAAAAACTAACTCAACAGTGATAAAAAAAAAAACTTTTATAACTATAATTAAACAATCCTAAAAATGAGTTTTTCATGACGACAATAATCACCGTGGGACAAGAATAAATGTAAAATATAAATCGTAATCTGTATTTATACATATGTAAAAAAAAAATGCCGGGAATAGTCATTTTTGGGAGACGATGGAGCGTCGGTAGCGACGACCTCGTGGTTCCCGGCGCATTCCTTCTGCTCATTCACATCATTTGGTAAGTTTTTAATAAAATTAAACCCCCACATAACTCTTCTGGCTTCCCTCATCTAATATCGATTCAAAAACTTTTCCCAGTCTACATCAACGTCACACAGTTAAACATTTCAACTCAAAATTTAATATTTTTTGTGAAAAAACCATGCTAAAGTACATTTATAGAGGAATGATATTTTCAAATAAAAAGGGTAAGTATATATTCTCTAAAAACCATTTTTCAACTCACAAACATGCAATTTTTATAATTTTATGCCATGTTATCAAATTTTGGTTAAAATTGAAATTCTCCATTAAATATCGAATTACATTAAACATCAACACAGGTAACATAATATACGAAAAAAAATTAGAAAAACAAAATTTTGGTTAGTGTTTTGAATGTGCCAGGTAATGTTTGAAAAAAATGCGGGTACATATGGCGGCGAAATGGATTTTCCAATTACATATGGCGAATACTCGGGACTTATTGCAGCGTTGCAGCTTTGGCCTTACATAACATAAATTTATTATAGTTTTTGCACCCACGTGGGAGAAAGAAGTTGTACAGACTATGCGTAGAGACTTGAGAGACTTGATCGAGTGTTATATTTTCTCCACGGTAATTAGTTAAAGTTATTTCAGTGAAAAACAAGTGATTATTAGTTTTTTATATGAGGTATGCCAAGTTTAATTGCGTTTGGTCGGCGATGGAGTGTCGGCAGTGACGATCTCATCATTCCTGGCTTATGCTTGTGCCTCGTCCACAGTTTAGAGTGAGTTTAACCTCTGTTTTTTTTTATATACGAACCCCACGTTTTTTATTTATACTTTTTTCCCTGAATATTGACATAAAAATGCTAGTACGAAATAATGGATATTTAATTTTTAGTTTAAATTATATATAAAAATTTTGGTGAATATTTATACGAAATCCCACGTTGATTATATATCGATTAGTTGGCATTGTATACAATTTCTGTCAACTTGGATGTCGTATGATTAATTAATTCTATGAGCTTGAATTTCATAATTTTATACCTCTAAACTACTCAATTTTTACCCAAGTTCGTCGATTTTGACTAATTTTAAAATTCGTTCTTGCAAAAAGTCATTAAAAAATTTTTGAAGTTTCATAAAAAATTCCAAGGTAATTTGCCGTCATTATAAATACTGTAAAATAAAACAAAACACTGGATTATTGAAAGGCGGAGCCGAGGTTCGCCTCGGACGAGAATTACATGTGATCTGAGACCTTCCTTGTTTTACTGCCCTAGGTATGTAATATACTATTTCTCATCGACGGAGTCGAAAGTCGTCGCTTTCGGCGCAGTAGTGAGAAATAGTATATTCACGCCCCAGGGCCTAAAATATCGGGCGCAAAATTCAATTTTACGCCCTAGGGCCTAAAATTTTACTTTGCTCCCTGAGGCCAAGACTGAAATGCCGGTGACAAAATGAGTCACTTCACGCCCTACATACTATTTTTGCTCCCGCTACTACGAAAAATAGTATGTTTACCTCGGGACGCAAAACAGGTTATTTTGACCTCTTTCGTTCCCTAGGTGAACAATGTACTATTATACCTCCAATATAGACTATTAGCCATGCTTTTCAAAGTTTACCATAAAAAAACAAAATGAGGAAATGAGGAAAAAATTTTTATTCGAAATTTCTATAATTTTTTTTTCAAACTTCTAACTTTTCTTCCATCTAACTTTTTATTAATTTAAGTATGTCATAATTAAAAAATCATAATTAAAAAAAAAACGTTTCATACAGTCAAAATATTTTCAATACGATAGCATCGACCAGGGGCTGCATCCCCTATACACATGCTTGGTTATTTTTGAGACGTTAGATAATGTCATCCAACACCCAATCCAATAACTTCAATTTTATGAGAATGTCATCTCTGCTGAAATTTCTATCAAATATATCCTCAATCTTTTTCAAGCAGTTATAGCAACGTAATCTACTAGAGGAAATCGAAAAAAACCTTTGGCTTATTTGACATTTACTACATTTTAACAAAAATAACACTTCAAATTTCGGTTTGTTCATTTATTTAAGTATTTATTTATAGGGTCGTCTTGTTACTTTACTTTTATTCACTATGATATCATTTTTTTACACACATCATTCAATCAATAAAAAGGTTCTGTTATTTTTTATACGCGATCAAAATAATTTTATATAAATCCCAACAGTACTTCAACTTGAAAGTTTCTGCGGTGAACCTACGCAATGTTCAACTTATATTGCGGTGGCGTCGATTCTATTTTCCTTCTAGAATTAATGTGACACTTTTTGCTCGCGAAACAGGATTGACAATCGATCCTCCCACAGAGATGGAATAAAAAATTGTATTCTAGACTAAGGATGCCCTACTTTAGCTTGCATCATTGTATACGTTATTTTATATTACGACATTGAGCCTGAAACTGAGTGCGATTTCTTATTTATCTAGTCCCAAAAATCAGATTCGAGCCATATAAGCGATTTTGCATTTTAATTTTTTTCGCATTGGAATTTTTCTTTAACCAATTGTTCGATACGAAAAAGATGAAAAATAGAAAATAAATATATTAACTCATAAAGGCTGATGTTTTAATTAAATTAAATTATTGCAACGTCAATCTTCAAATTTATTACCACTCCTGTGAAAACATTTTGATGATATTAAATCAATATAACAATTCAAATATCATTGCATATGCATAAATGAAATAATAATATTATTATATATTTTTTAAAAGTATTCATTTTACTTTCAGGGTAATTGTACTCGGAGTTCTTCTGGGAATAGTGACATGGGACAGGAGTATCACATGTGTCTTATTGCTCTGGGAATACATCCTGGGGTATCTCATCATTTTTATCGTCTCTATGGGTATTGAAGTTGCGGTTTGCATCTCGGCCACTCGCGGAAGTATCCTCGATACTGCTGCGCGAGCTTCTATGCAGCACCTGTTATACATCAAGCTTTGTGAGTACGATATAATTACATCCTGACTTTGCATAATTGCTATGTAATTAGGAAGTTAATAGAGATGATTCATAATAGAACATGACCCTGTTAATATGCTAGTGTCAGCATGATATATGTATGATTCGATAAAAATACAAATCACGTGTATGATAATTTTTTAACTCATAATCTATATATATAGCGGGGCTTTTTGAGATAAATTAAAAAAAAATCATTCATGGCTATTAACTTACTAAGTGAAATACCACTCATTGTAATACTCATCATTACGAAATCTCAGAAACTATTTATCCGAAAAATCAGCAAGCCCCTGGTGTCATTTAGAACTATCAGCCACAAAAAAACTTATTTATAAAATGAGTAGCTCGCTCATCAAAAGTGGGCGTACACATGCTAGTTAAAAATATTTCATAAGTTAACCAAAAATAAAAAATTACAAGAAAACATGCCGAAAGTAGATCTTTTATAATTTTATGGTCAAGTATTTCATGTAATGAAAATGTTGTTTTGGATTAAATTTTTTTGCTTTTATTCTTTATAAATTATATAACAAAATAAACTAAGTACGATATTAAACTTAACGTTTTTTCGAGATTTTTTATGTGCCAAAATTATTATTATTTTTTTATTTTTAG